>PNEQ01016796.1:0-18120 GCA_003012365.1 Medauroidea extradentata
TAAGCCAGAAGTTGTATGTACCTTGCGTTATATAAGATGCATCACAATTGAACTGTTAGTGCACAATTAGGCCACCAATTAAGTGTATGTGTGTATGTGTAAAGGTGCTTCCGTGCAGTCAACCTGTGGGTGTTTCCATTGCTAGATGAATAGGTTTCCACTACCCGATATCGCGATTGGAAGGAGAGTTGTCTCCTTCTGTCAATGGTATTCAACTACCCTGCCAGCTAATTGTTTGGCTGAACGGCTATGGTTAGCCCTGGTCGTCTGCGACTGACTGGGAGGAGTGACGACCCTCCCAGCACGAAGATCTGTAAGGTGTCTCCTGGTAAGCCTTCGCGATCAGGTACAGGAGGGCGGCCGTGCCATACACCGGCGGCGGCGGTGCCGAACATGTGTTTCACTTCTGTATTCCTTAGTATTCTATGACCGTGGCTTTCAGCTCGGAGCCGAGGTGGCGATTTTCGCCGCCGGGGCCTATGGGCCGTCGACAACCCGGAGGAGTCTTAACGCTCGTCGTCGGTGGAGCCCGCATTACCGACGTGGCTTACCGCCGCACAGATTGCCGGGTTGGAAATTTTGCGCCCTGTGATTTGGGCGTGAATTACCCCGCCAGCCTACTACTCCCCGCCTCCTTCTCTTCGTACGTCGCCTAATGTGCCACATCTACCCTTCACCTCCCCAACACCAGCCAATCCTCGTCGTCGTCCACCAACCTGTTGGCCTGCACGGCGCGGCGGTGGCACGAATATCTCTACGGCACGGCCGTCACAGTCCCGTACTTGTTCTTACTGTATGTATGTATGTATGTATGTATGTATGTATGTATGTATGAATGTATGTATGTATGTGTGTATGAACGTATGTATGTATGTTCCCTATGGATTCCAAAACGGCTGAAACGATTTTGATGAAATTTTCTGGCTTTCTTCAGATTAGCCCAGCGGGTGATCGTGTGAAGTTTGGTAGCCATCAGAGCAACAGAAATTATCATGATTTTTGGCTTTTTGTAAATTTTGTCATATTGCCCTATAAATAAATTAAATAATTAAACACGTACTTTTATAATTAATTTAACAGTTAATTAATTTATGAATCACGGTTACAATAAATTAATTTAGCAATTAATTAATTTAATAATTGTTTTACTTAACAATTAATATTTACTTAATTTAATAATTAATGACTAACGGCTAAGATTCCTCCGGACCTCCGCCATAACACAGCAGATTAGGCTAGGTTTAGAAAAAAATAATGGGGAGGGGATTCTATTATGTATGGGGATGGGTTTAATTTGGTGTTTAAAAGATAAGGGTTTTTACTATGGCCTCCTTACATTATTGTATTTTCTGTAGGCTATTTAGAGTTTATGTAATATATGGGTGATTTCAGTGAAATTGTGAGAGTCTTTCCGCGGAGATTCTGGCGTTCCGGTAATTTCTGTCTTATAGCGGGTGCTGTTTGCATCGCTATGCACAGGCACAAGTCTTTCTTTGTCTAGGAGAATCGTATGGTAATGAAAGTGGCTCAAGGATGGCACTTGTTCGAGTTGCAGGTTCGCACGAGATAGAAATCTCGCCTAGGTGTTGGCCTGTGGCTCTATTCCTTGGCATGTGGTATTTTTTAAACATTAAGGAATTTCAGTTATTACAGTAATTATTTCACAATTATTTCTTGTAATGAAAATTGTGACTTTTTACTCTCATTGCAAGAATCTTTTACAGAAGTTAACTTGTATTCTTTCATTGCACTGTCATTTATTTTTGAGCTATGCTTAAATTTTCAAGTCTACAGCTTATCGAAAAGTTAGTTTAAATTATTAGAAAAATTTGTACCTATGAGACAGAGACAAACAAACAGATAAGCAAGGAAGTTAGTTATAAAAAAAAAGTTGGCAGTTTTACAATTTTTTTCCTCTTAATGTATTGCGTTGTCATTCAGTTTTGAGCAGAGTTTAAATTTTCATGTCTTGGTAAGCTAGTTAAAAATCGATTAAAAAATTGGTACCGAACAGACAGTTATTAGAAACGTGGTTAAGAATTGGAAGATACGTTTGCGATGTATGCTTTCGTTTAAGTTTTAAGAAAATAAAAATTGTTATTCTTCAATATGATGATTATGTAAAATTCGTTTTCTTTGTGAGCCATCTTCAGCATTGAAGTATAATTTATTTACTTTTCTGTAGAAATAATAAGAACGCGTGAACAGGACTATTATCCGTGGGAACCAGTAGATAATTTGAGTACAATCAAGTCACTTGATATGCACAGACTATTAGCTACGTGCGTACGTCCATAGACAAGGTAATGAAGTATGGGACCAATTTACGTGTTAATGAATGCGTGTCCTAACAGGCTTGCATTGAAAATTTTTCTCCTGTCTACCGTCATCTTCAAGAGAAACACCTCTATCTTCTTACAC
The DNA here is from genome assembly GCA_003012365.1 of Medauroidea extradentata. Lineage (NCBI taxonomy): Eukaryota > Metazoa > Arthropoda > Insecta > Phasmatodea > Phasmatidae > Medauroidea > Medauroidea extradentata. The sequence continues at coordinate 2,422 of PNEQ01016796.1, forward strand.
ACCTCCAGAAATACAGCCATTGTTTTTGCAACACTACATCAGTGCTGTACGGTTACTTTAAGAAACAATTCGGGACCTGAATTTTAAATCATGCTAAGTCCAAAATTTAAGAATTAGGAGAAAAAATATTTTATTGTGTGTATTTATTTATTTCTGAAAAATGTTACTAGCCACAGTAAAACTATTGTATTTTTATTAATAACACATATTTAATATATATATAAATTCACACAAAACATATGTTTTCTTTTATTGCTGTAGTTCTTAAATTTTGGACTTAGCATGGTTTGGAAAGTTCCCCAATTCGAAGAACACGGCCTACACTATTTAATCGTCATATTTTTATATTTGTGCCGAATATTTTATTTTCATATTTCAGACATAAATTGTGACTAAATTTTTCTCCTATGAAATTTTTTTTGTATCTTTCATAGATTTTGCGTAATGACTTGTAAATGTCAAAATTTGTATGTTACGACTTTATATACGACACTTAAACCAAATTACATACCATACTGAAAAAAAAAAAAAACAATGAATAACGATGTTGTTGACTACAATGTTTCCTATATAAAATCACAAAATTAAATAATTTTGTGTTTAAAAAATTTGTTGAAATTTTGTTTTAATTCTCATCAGTTTTATTCCAATGAAATATATTTTATTCGTTGTTTTTATATCGGAGAACTTGTAGGCTGCAGCGTCATTATTCATTGTGAATTTTTTCAGTTTGGTATGGCAGTTGGTTTAAGGGATATTGGTCCCTAGCACTTTGGATTTATCAGTTTCTTCTTGATAACTTTCGTTCCAGTCGCCGTATCAAAATATTGGTCTCGACAGGGCACAGATACAAAGGTATTAGATTTTCTGAAATGTTTAGAACCATAGTGTATTTATTATTGTGCAATGGGAAACAGCTGACCATGAAAACTTGTTTTATTTACGAGAGCGACTACAGAGGTCACAAATATTACAGACTCATTGCCGTGTGAATTTCAAAAAGTAAATGAAACAATAAATTATGCCTTGTCACGTGTAAAAAGTAAAACAATCCCTCTATTCTCTGATTTATAATAAAATCCGTAAATTCGATCTGAGAGGAATCAACCCCTCTTAAGTGTCTTACATAAAATCGAAACTTGCACATTTAGACATTTACGGGTCATCACGCAAAAATAATGAGAGATAAAAGAGCAAAATTTAGTGGCAATTTATGTCCAAAACAAGAAACTATAAACATAAAAAAATGTGACAATGCAAATTGTTGTAGAGGGCGACCTTGACCAGTATCCAGTGGCGTAGCTAGGATTAGTGTTTGGCAGTTTTCCGGAGGTAGGGGAAGGGGGGGGGGTTCTAATGGGAAATTTTGTAAAGGAACACTGATCCTCACAGGCAAAGCAGGTGTCCTCCTCTGAAAAAATTTGGATTTCAAGGTGCAAAATGGTGCTATTTAAGCAGTTTTAGTATAGAAAAATTTAATATACCAGTAGTAATATGAAGATTTTTTTAAGATGAACAATGTTTGAGTGAATAATATTACTAATAGTTACTCTGAATACTCCCTAACATATTTACTAGTTCACTAGTATTAATCTAGAGAAAAAATGTGATACATACGTACGAAATTTATAGATAAATTCTACAATTGCATGGTTTAAATTTTTTTCTCCTTCATATTTCGGGGGAGGGGGAGGGTTACCTGAACCCCCCGCCCTTTCCACACATTTGCCAGTATCGAATACCGGATCGACACAACGAGCTAAGTGCTGAACTAGCGAGCAAGATTCCCGCCCATCCATTTTTACGACCGTATAATTTTATTGGTGGAAAGTCTGTAGCGAAGTTCAGTGCACGTTTCTGAGATTCACACACATCCGGTTTGTACATTTTGAATTGCAACCGTCTGGAAAGACCGTTTTTAGCTATGTTGGAGGGTTTATAAACAGTGTTTTTAATGACAGTTTCTTGTCTTAACAACGAGGTTCCAACCTTGTCCGAAGTGTGTTTTATTTTCGTACGTTGGCACAATGGGCACAATTTTGTAATAAAACTTTTTATGAACACACTGTAACGCATTTGAATTACGTGGTGGATGGCGCTCTTAATTACTAGCGACATTCTTGTTTTAGAGTAGTGGTCTTCAACCTACGGGACAGCGCGGGCCACATTCGTAATCTGAGTGACGCCCTGCGGCGCGAGGAAATGTAAAATGCTGTTTATGTTCACAAACATTTTCAATTATAACAAATGTCGTTGAGCCAGGCATTTAAGATGCCCTGTTTTAGAGCCTACTGACAAATGTTTCGACGTTACGTACTTTATACAATTTTTTTTTTGTTAAAAATACAATTTTTGTAGTATGATAGCTCTGCCGTGAGCAGCGTAGTTACCTTTCACGATATCACTTTCGGATAAAATTTTTTTTTTTTTTGCATTGGGCATTCAAGTGGTTTTTTTTCTTTCGGGCACGGAAATATTTATTTGTTAAAAGTTTTCATAGTGTTGGAAATACAGTCTTAGAGATCCTGTAGCAGTGTGGGCCGTATCGAAATGAACAAAAATGTTAGCGGAAGGAGATTAGACAGGTGTTGAGCCATATGAAAAAAAAAAAAAAATTAACTTGTAAATGTGCAAAAAAAATTAATTGTTTTTACCGGAATGCTTTGAGGAATTGGGGACCTGAATTTTAAACAATGCTAACTCCAAAATTTATGAAATAGCAGTAAAAGATAATATATTTTTCGTGTGAATTTATACCTGTCTTAAATATGTTACTAATTAAAATACAACATTTTTACTCCGGTTAGTATCATATTTCAGATGGAAATAAATACACTCACTAATTAAATTATATTATTTTGCTAATTCTTAAATTTTGGAGTTAGCATGGTTTAGTATTCAGGTCCCCTAGTCTGTGTAGGCGTTTATGCAAAATTATACACGGTTCGTTCACGAAAAATATTTTGCTTGATTTTCGCTTATTTTCGTATTAAAATTGGTGATACTTTGGGTGCAAATATCTGTAAAACTAGAAGGTTTATTGCTAGAAGCAATGATTTTCGGTGAAAGTAATTCTGCACTACGTTGTTTCAATGTCTCACGTGGACACCTGCAGCTCTGCTACTTGTTCAGTGATTGGATGTTTTTAACTGTCAACGTCTTGAGGTTCTACCCGCTAATCACAGACGTGTGGTGTCGCAGTAAACTTGTTCTGATTGGCACAGTCAAATGAGCGACACCTGGCTCAAATACAGTCTGCCAATAGTCACGAAGAGACGTGCAGATGTACACCTAAGGCATTGCAACAAAGCAATGCAGAATTCTTTTCACAAAAAACCACTGGCTATATTTATTGCTATAGGTGGTTTGCAATAGAGTGAGCACTCTTTAAGGCTCGGTTTCAGTCTCCATATTGAATTTTATTATTTTTCACTAATTTGGAATTCTAGGGAGAAAAATGTTAAATATGCGGTTATAACTGAAATTCTGTTTATATTTTACTGCAGTACAGACCTTGCGATTTAGCTGTTAACATATCCTAATTACATCGCAATGTGTGTGTGGCAAATTTTTTTATCTTCATAATTTGTCCGAGAAATTGCGACCAAACTATACATTACTAGCTCTATTACCTTGCTTGTATTGCAGCTCAAGGTAAATATAATTTGCGAGGTAGGCCTATAGTCGCCGATTTAACATTTTTTCTTCTCAGAAGTACAAAAAAGCGAAATATAATTATATTGAATATGGCGACTGAAACCGGCCTTAAGACCATTGTTTTTAGAACAGTAATTAAAAAATAATGTTTATTGTGTCCTCAAAACTAAACTTTTGAGTACGATAATACCTATAATTCACTTCGATTGCTATGTAGGGCTTTCTGTTTACATTAGAAGTGGCAGGAAACTATAAATAATAGAAATTGAAAATAGTAACTAAGGTTTCAAAAGTGCTCGTTTATCCCGAAGCTCCTATACAAAAATTAGTTGCACATTATTATACGTGTGTGACAAAACATTGTAGGGATTCTTCAATATGAAAAATTATGTTACTTAAAATGAAATATTTACAAATCGCTGTAAAATTACTAGCCGTGGTCTGAACCTTCCGAGCTGTTTTTTTTTTCTCAGTCACGTTACCAGGGATTTGTCGATAACCGGAGGATGGGGTTGTGGTAAACATATGTAAAGTTGTTCACAGAGTTTTAAGGCGGCGGAAATTAAAAATTCTACATGTACTGTACATATTTTATGCTAAGTATTTTTAAGGCGATAAGTCGATTAAAACACGTCCGTCAAGCACCTCGTCTAAACGCGAAGGCCTAAACTAGCGTGTAGTGTTTCCCAGTGGGACTTCAAGCCATGACCCTGTTATTTATTTGTGGAAAGTATGTGGTAAAGTACAATGCAGGGTTCTGTGATTTTGTTTTACGATTACGGTTGATATTTTCTCAAGTACACCAACGTGAAGTCGTTTTTAACACTTCTGAAGATCTTGGAAAACGTTTTTTTAATCAGCGGATGGCAATTTTTAAAGCATAGGGACACCGTGTGAAGTGTGTCTGTCTTCTTTTCGCTGATAAACGTATTGGAGAAAAATTTAACAGTTACAATAAAAATACTTCCCGTACCACGCTACAGCACGGCTTACGCGCCAGGTCAAATATGCGACGTCAGCAGGACATTTTTACGTATTGTTTTATTTATATTACATATATATGCCCCCCCCCCCAAACGACATGGTTACGTCCCTGAGCACAGTTTATACTGTCGTATTATATAATACGTAGGTAAAGGCTAATATCGTGAGGGTTGAATGACTTGTACGTTAGAAAATGCAGTGTTATTTCTATGAATACTGAAGCGCATTATTGTGTTCCTTGTATGCTGCCCCAATGAGTAGCAAATAATTGACAAATGGTCGGGGCTTGAGTTCGCAAACTCATGAGATATTATTTTCCCTTGTTATATTCAGATATTTGGAGTCACGAACTTTTCATGAAAAGAATTTGGTCCCATTGCACATCTGCAGCTCTTGCTTTATAATGATTGGCAGAGAAGATGGTATATCGCGAGAATACTTTGTGTCGGAATAACCTTGAAAACACTAGTTTCGTGAAAAATACATGATTCAGTTATATTTCGCGAATTCAATGACCTGCATGTTAGAATGTACTGTCCTGTGCATACTCAAGCCTCGACCATTTGTCCACTAGCTGCTACTCAGTGGAACAGCAGTCGGTGGACGAATAGAAGGTGTTTGAGTATAGAGCTGTTGATCGGCATCCTCTCGTTTGAATTGTGTTGGAGCTGTGCCAAGCTCTAGTATCCTAGGAAGGTAACCCGCGTATCGCTCCATGAAGGAAGATGACGTTGGCCCCGGGGCTCGTGATTATTGGTCGGCACTGTACTGGAATGGGTGGCTTCAGTCTCTGGTACTTGCTTTACGTCTCCGTGACCCCCGAGCACTGTAACTTCTCTCTTCCAAGTCAGCCTGCAGCCTCCTCGTGGCGCCACTGGATCTTAGAACCAATACAGGCTCTGGCGTGCGGGCGCTATGCATTCTGGCTCCTCGGGGCAGAGAAATGTGTGACTGCCTTGATGGATTCTCCCATTGAAGGCACCACGGGAAAACAATAGGCAGGGTGTTGAGACTACCTAGCACTTAGGTCATTGCTGCCAAAAGTTTGGGTTTCAAAGTGAAGAGACCCGCATAATGGTAATGGACGAACCTGACGACCGGACCTGTGTGGTCGTGAGGGTGTCCTTCCCCTGGGTGGGTGTACCGGGTATCAAGGTGCACCCTGCACACATACCAGTGGCGAAGCGTGAAGTGTTTCAGTGCAAGAGGTGATTATTGGGACCCATATTTTTCGCAAAAAGAATTTTGCCCCATTTTGTTTTAATGACTTACGTGCACATCTGCAGTTTTTCTCCTGGTCAGTGATTGGATATTTTAACTGTCACGAGCCTAGGGATTCTACCGGCAAATCATAGACGTGTGTTGTTGCAGGAACGTAATTGTAATTGGTTCAGTCAAATGAGATACGTCTCTTCACATATACACGCTGCCAATAACTATGAAGCAGATTAGAAGATGTTCACGTAAGGCACTTAAATAAACTGGGGCAAAATTATTTTCGCGAAAAACAGGGGGTCCTTAGTGATTAGTAGACGTACGTCGATTTCGCGGATTCACCTGGCAGTAGCCTAGATTGCTCAGTTCTGTACACGCTCTGGATACAGTCGATTATTCATTGGCTTACAACATTACAAGCGATAGCTCTATGAATCATTTCCTTATTTACTACTGGCTTGCTGTAGTCAAATGCGTTTCGTGACAGCCGCCAACTAATCACACACGTGATTATGAAGTGTACATTTTGGCGTTCAACCTGTCCTGGAATGTATCTGCGAAATTGACGTACCTCTAGTCAGGGGCGTCGGAACGATTTTGGTTCAGGGGGGGGGGGCACCAGGGTAAAGTTATCACCCATCCCCGAACTCTAAAGCGGGGGGTCCGGGGGTCTTCCCCCGGGAAAATTTTGATTTTAAGAAGCAAATTGGGGCTATTTCAGCAGTTTTACTGGTAGAAATATTTCAATTTTATCGAAGGATAAAGTTTGATACAGTCAATAATCTAACATATATTTACTCATTTCAAGAAAGATACAAGGAATGTACCCAAACTCTTTGCAAGTTAGCCAGCCCAGAATGTTTTTGAAATACGTTTAAAAACCTTGCAAGCCTTATAGAACACAAGATTTTGCTGTGAAATTATTGTATAATTTTTTTGGTGGATAGGAAACCATAGTTGGGGTTGGCCGAGGGGTGGGTCAGACCTCTCGCCTTCCACCAAGGCGATCCGTGTTCGATTCTCGGAGGGGTCAGACCCCGGATTTTCGCATGTGAGAATCGTCCCGAACGATGCTGTTGGTCGGTGGGTTTTCTCGGGGATCTCCCGTTTCCCCCGCTCCTTCATTCCGGCACCACTCCATATTCACCTCATATCACCCCTCACCAGCGTTTAGACCTCGCTGTCAAGCGCTGACCAAAATCTCTCACTTCACTTCAATTCGACCACGACGTAGAGTGCATGATGTTATTCGACACATTTTTTTAATGGGAAACAACAACGAAACCCAAACTTTTTGCAACAAAAAAAAAGTAAATAACGACAAAGCAATTTCATTACAGCTCTTATCTGAGCATTTCAATGTTTTTTGAAAATCAGTGGTCAGATGGTATTACAAAAAAGTAAAAATTAGCAGTGTCTTGAGTTATTTACGCTGCAAGATTGTTTTAAAAATGTTTCACATTTTATACATAATTTCTGATGTATTCATACATGTAACAAACCTTTAATAATCTTTTCTCAGCACCACGAATTTAACAAACCATTTCTACATCCCCTAATGGTGAATAGAATGATTTTTTCAACGAACACAACTATGCTGGCTTCAGATTACATTTTTATTTTTAAAACCACCCACATACAGACTTTTGGAAATAGTTGGTGATTGTATAAGAGGTCGAGAAATGTGTCGTGTATCACTGGCCAATTTAGAAACATTTTCTGTAAACGAAATTCCAACATTCACTGGGCTGTAATTTATGTACCAAACAGCAGAGCAATTTTGTATGTTAAGTTGATCCATCGCCCATGTATATTTTTGTTAATAGTAAATACTGACGAAAAAATTAATACAAAAACAATTTCTACACTTCTGTATTCAAGATTATATAACCGTTAAATGAGAATAAATCTTTTAAGCTTCGTTGGTGTGAAACAAGCCCTAAGAAAAAGCGAAGTTGTTATTATAGTCATAAAACATAAATATTACACTGCAGTTTTAATATGCTAAACACTGATCTGTAATCTTAAATGCTGTGTAGCATTAATAACTCTTGCAGTACAGTTATATCAACATCATTTAGACAGTAAATAAATATGCACGCATAGTACAAACATAAATGTCTGGTTATAGGCCTAACACAATATATAATAATATAGTAATAACATAAACCATAAAACACAACAATTTCAGTGTTCTGACAGATTTTTTCTATCATTTAATGGAACCACCCAACAGTTTATTCCAAATAAAAAATAACTGAATGGTAAAGTTGTATTCACATACAACATCCACTGTTGCAAATAATTTCAACTAGACTTCTAAGACAAATTTCTAAAACACATTTAACACCAACTATTTACAAGGAAAAATTTACCATTTATGAAAAGTAAATTGGTTTTTACAAATTATATTCTCTGCTGTTCACACAATCGGTTCAAATCGACGGCTTAAGTAACTTTCACAAATAATTTAATCACTAAAAAGCAACATTGTGTTTTACATATTACAGCCACTGTGGTATTAAACTCAGGACCTAGACAGCTCAGGTAACTTTCCAAATACTTGACACATAAAAAGTGTTTCTACCTATGAATTCTCTAATGATTTTCATTAAATTAATATTATCTACCAATTCTGGATAGCTGTTTAGGATGCACACGTGATTCAGTCGTTTTTGTTCAAGCCATAAAATAACAGTAAACAAAAAAATGAGAGAATACTCTAACGCCCCCAACTACCTCCGCAACAAGCAGTAGGAAGTTCTCTCTCCTCGCCTCAATCCCTCCCCCTCCTTCGGTAGAATAAACCCGTCCCTAGGGACGGAGGGACAGAATGTTTGAACCGCGGAGGTGCCGACAAGGTCCTCTCAGCTCTTTTCATTTTTTTTTTTAGAGAGATTTACGACCTCATGAGAAAGAACTGGCGTCCTTTCTGAAGAACGTTCGTCAAAATATAAATTTGCCAGTAGCCCGCTTTTTCAGGAATCTCAGCAGTCCTATTAATATATTATTTTTTATGTACGTAATGCATGAGAAATACTCACTGATGGGAAGACTCCTTAGTGATGAAAAGAAATTAAAATGTCAAATAAGTAGCTCATTCTACATAAAAAGTCCCATTGCCCCCCTCTGCCCCCTCATGGTAGAAGCCAGGGGGGCACATTGTACCTGTGTCCCCCTAGTTTCGGTGCCCCTGCCTCTAGTGATTAGGAGTGACTATACAGAACTGTCAGTTGCGTGTGGAACCATTTGACTGGTGAAGGCAGGCACACCTCTCAGCCAGTAGCATGTAAGAGGCGAGGAATTAGTTCTCCAGTAATACACCTATGTCTCAGCAACACAACTGACATCTGCCCTTTTAAGGTATTTCACGGTTTATGGTGGGTTTACTCTACCTCTGTTTGTGTTCTGTCTCGCCAAACGGCGACTTTTGCCAGCTAGAAGTCACTTGCTCTGCTCAGGAGTAGATGGACAAGGCAAGCTGCTGTCGTGGTTCCTTTGCAGTTGGTTACCTCGTGCACACCTGTATCTGAATATTCGTCGTACCCACCCCAGTCTCGTGATTTTTTATTATTGCCGTCTAAGGTTGGAGGGTGCTGACGCTAGCGGAATGAAGAGTGTGTTCTTTGTGCACGTCATCACTACCGCGGCAGCTGCTGATGTATTCCGCGGTCGGCCCAACGTCTCCGTCTTCGTGACGGTGTCCTCCCCCTGGCTGGCGCGGGAACAATAGTGGCTCCTCGGACACCGGATGTGCCGTGCGCACGCGTGCCGCATACACACCGCGTCGTTTACCGTGCGCCGCGCGTGAAGACATTTACCTTCCTCCGCCTCTTGTGGTCGTCCGTGTGCGGTGACGTCACTCAGGTAGCGCGCTTGCCTCCGCCCCGCCCCAGCCGGGATCTGTCGGTAATAATATGCTGGCACCTCTGATTTCTGCCAGTGCCATAAAGTCTATACACTATAAACCAATATCGGACAGCTTGAGGGCTTTGGCCAGAATTATGATTGAGTTATCACGTCAATCCACCAGAGAACAGCACCCTGCATAGATGTACACTGCCAACATAAAAATTCTGGAAACAAATTTCTCTATGGAGATCATATTTTCGTTGCATGGAGAAATTAAAAAGAGCAGTACGATATGTACGTAAAAATTATATAAAATTCAGTAATTATACAAAAATTATATCAAAACATGTCGATGGCTTACACACATATTGTATGTCCAAAAATGGCCAATTTAAGATAGTATGTCCACGACCTGTATCATGACTTCAGCTTTCTTCCCGCACACAAATTGTATGTCCATCATGTCCAACAATAAAATAATAAGATCTTAACTTTCATTGTATGACCTTAAAAATCAAATATTATCAAGCACAAGTATTGTATGTCCTAAAAACAGGACATACTATAATTGCGCACAAATTTTACTATGGTTTTAAGTGCACGTATATCGCATGTCCTAGGTGTTTGGACATACTACAACTGTGCCAGAAATGTTTGTTTAGGTTAATTGTATGTCCGGACATTATTGATTTGTGCAGTAAGAAAATTTACGCATGTTGAAATTAATTAAATTTTTATTTAATAATGTAAATATTGTTTCATACTTCAACATTATCCAAAGTAAAGCATTATGTTTTGCAAAGTTTACTATTCAAAGAAAAATGTTTTAGTCATATTGGCAAGCCTGTTGTTGCTTGTTTACTTAATTGAGTTTAACCTTGTAACTGAATAAGTTTAGTGCAATTTTATTTTTGTACCTCTATGGCATGAAACGAGTTACGACGTTCATTACTTTAATGTTTTCTGTGTAAGCCTGCTTAAAAAAATGCCAAGTCGTGGGATTAAAATAATAGCAATGATGCCTTTAAAAGAGCATGAAATAGTGTTACCGGAACTCAGAAAAATAAAAGGAGTTGGTGAAAGTGTCCGAACCCAACCTGAAGTTAAGTTGCGAAAAGGATATTAATATTGTGTGTAATTTACCAGCTGATTTTACAAGAAACTCAAACGAAAGCTGTTTAGAGGATACAGTACCGATACATACCGAAGATGCAGGGAACGTAAGTAATATTGCTCCTACTGTTTCTTTGGAGTCTTAGAAACTGTACCTTTCTTCAGACCTTAATATTTCAAAAAGGTATAGTCTCTTTGCAGATTCATATACACTCCAACAAACGTAATGTCCTGTTTCTGAACGTGTATACAGGTCTATTTTCAACAGTTGTGACCCATGTATTAGTTAAAAAAAAAAAAAAAAAGATCAATGCTCTAAATGTAACGTTTACTATCCCAGAAGTGATAAGAGTGATATAGAAGAGGAGTGGAAGAATCACAAGAGGAGGGAGAAGGAAGCAATGACCATGAAAGATGAGGATAAGAGACGAGCTATTCAAGATGGGGGGAAAACTTGCAGGTCTATATATGCAAGCTATTTTGAATGTTCCGTTCGCTGGAGATAGTCAGATTTATTACAAACGTAAGTTGTCTGTGTACAACTTTACTATTTTTTATGCGTACAATGCGGATGGATTGTGCTATCTCTGGGACGAAACAGAAGGAGGAAAAGGGCCATCAGAAGTTGCCACTTGTCTTTTGAACTACCTGAACAATTTGCCAGAAACTGTTTCCCATATCTCTGTTTTCTGTGACACACGTGGAGGCCAAAACTGCAACAAGTTCGTTGCCACAGCTATGTTGTATGCAGTCAACAAATTCAAGGGTTTGAAAATTGTAGACTTGAAGTTTATGGAATCGGACCGTTCTTACTTGGAATGTGATGCTATCCATATGCAACAATAGAACGTGCACGCAAGCACAAGAAGGTTTACAGCACTCAAGCATGGGCATTGTTGATAGGGATGGCAAGAAGAAACCTACGTCCGTATGAAGTGAAAGTCATGCATCATGAAGACTTTTACGATATGAAGCACTTAGCATCGCATGTAGTCAAAAACACGAAATCAAGCAAATCATGTATAGAAGTGGTACACTGGTTAAACATTAAATGGTTACGTTTCGATGAAAGTAAACCATTGATAATCAAGTATAAGTACAACTTGTCAGATGAAGAATTTCAGGAACTAGATATTTCACAGCATCGCACGAGGAAATCATCGGACATGAAAATTTGGGCAATTAAAACATGAATATTTGGCAAGAATTCCTATTTCTAGTGTAAAAAAAAAAACTGGATCTACTGCCTTTGCTCAAGGCAGGGTCATACCTAGAGAGTACAAGAATTCAATTGAACAACTTCCTGCGTCAAGCAAGGTACAAGATTTGGTGCCTTTGGAAAGCAATAATGACGTGGATTCAGAGTAGAAAATAAAGAAAAAAAACCCATTTATGAGTTGCAATAGTGGAACGTTTTTCTTTATAATAAGCTATTCTTGTTAGACACTTTACACGTAGAACACTGAGGTGTAAAAACATAACAGTGAAAGATTTCCAGTTTTCGTCAACTGTATTTGTTTATTATTGATAAGAAAGGCTTTTATTTTGTTACATGACTGTTTCTAAGTGTAATATTGTCATAGTTTTCAATTTTAAGTGTACTGTTAATTATGATCATAAATATTGTATGTCACTTTTTGTAATTTTTTCAATGTTTAAACATAGTATGTCCCATTTAGAATTTGTAAATGTTTAACAGAATAATTTTCAACAACACTATGTTAAAATTTCTGGTCTCAATATTTCTAAGAGAACACAACGAAACTAATAATGATAGCAACTGTTTATTTTGTACATATTTCAACATAAAGATTTTTACTGTAACTTTCTCTGTTGATTTCCTCAAAACAGATGTTTTGGACATACAATACATGTGTGCTGTAAGCCATCGATGTGTTAGTCTCACCTCATACCGCTAGTTATTTTTCACAAACTTAGTCTTAGTATTTGCATAGAGCTGTCCGGTATTAGTCTCTAGGGCATGGTCGTATAAGTACAGGTCTGGACACTCGCCTTTACTTGACCCCATTGTTGTTTGGCTGTAGTTCGTCAAGTTACCGAGAATGTTGTACTTTTTGGCGCTGTAATCCGAGCGGTCGGGCTCAAACTCCGCCCACTTTTTTCCATTGTTTACATTATAAAGTAAATAAATATTGCTAGAGCCATGATTTAGGATTGTGAGCGAAGGAAGTATTTCATAAATTTATAAAAAATACGTTTTGATAAATGGTTTATCTTAGTGGGAGGGAAGTGGGCGGAGTTTGATCCCGACCGCTCTGACTACAGCGCCAATAAAGCACAACATTCTCGGTAACTTGGTGAACTGCAGTCAAACAACAAGGGAGTCAAGTTTCCAGGCGAGTGTCCAGACTCTAGGCCTCTGCAGTAACAGAATTTTAAAAATACTCGCGTGTTGATTTGAAAACACGAGGAATTTTTGAAGCCTGTCGTCCGCTCGAATTCGTACCTTTCCACACCCCATAAGGTCTATACACAATTGATAGAGACACTGGAAAGTCGCGGAAATAGTTGACTATTTGCTAGACTCCATCATACTGTATTTTAACACTGACTGTTTCGTAACGACATTGGCTATGGTTTATTTGAAGCATAGTTTCTCTCTTCAACAAACCCAGTTAGAACGGTACGGCTTGTAATCACAGCGTGTGTGATTTGTCCCAAAACTGTTTACACATGTCACGGTTAATATGCTACAGTTTATTGGAGACTATCTTAAACATTTTAGCGATTTTCCAGTGTCTCTAACAATTGATTACTTTAACATTTGACTTTTCCGTTATCGTAAGTATTTCAGTAATACACAATACAAACAAATATATTGCACCAGTTTATTTCAGTGCCTCACGTGCGGATGTGCAGTTCTGCTTCGCGGTCAGTGATTGGAAGTTTGTTACTCTCAGCGTCTCGGCTTTCTTACCCACAAATCACAGACGTGTGATATTGCTGTAACCTGTTATGATTGGCGCAGTCAAAAGAGAGCGAGCGGCCACTGCACTAATGCGTTCTGTCGATAACCACGAAACACAGCTGTGCACACAAGGCACTGAAACAAATTGTCGTAAAATTCTTTTCAACGAAAATCGCTGACTCTAGTAATAATATTTTCGGTAAATTTCAGTGTCCCTACTTTGGGCAGTTGGATTTAATATTTTACAGGTTGTTCAGAAACCGCATGATGGGCACATCGAGCGAATCCTGGGCTGAATTGGAGACTCAAATGTAAGTGGCAAGATGTTGTGCGGTGACATTTTACGTGCTCGATGTGGCAACACTGCACGCAGGTTGTCCACTCTTACGCTTCACGTCCTGGTAATTACGTTACGTCAAGTAAATGTAGATTCATGTTTGGACTGCTTGGAATTTTAACCTGCGCTCATAATATGCAGATCGGAACAGTAAGTATTAAAGATAAGTTATATATATATATATATATATATATATATATATATATATATATATATATATATATATATATATATATATATATATATATATATATATATATATATATAGCAATAGGGCACTAGCTACAGTGCTATGTTGCCACGTTGTTAAATTAACGACTTTCGAAAAATAAATTACTGATACCCTCGATGCGTGCAATTTTTTATTGATACATTTAGCACTTGTTAATTTGTCGTTTTTTCTTAAACAGTTGCTGTAATAAACGCTGTTGCAGGTACGTTTATGAAAATAATCATCATAATTATTGTGAACAAACAACTAATAAATAAACGTGGTTTTGTGGTATTGGCATCTGTTTTATACCACAACCGCCGCGGAATAAAATACCCTCCTTACGATTTCCTAGGCATGCCCTTTAGAAATATTTTGAACATACTGTTGATAAACTTTCCAGCATCAAGGTAAATTCTGTAGACAGCGATGTTGCTGTTGAAGTATTGGCAAAGCTTCAAATGAGGTGTAATTGTGCAACCCACACCTCGTCTTGCCAGTTGTTGCGGCGGAGTGGGTTATAATGTATGAGCTGTGCTACTTGTTTTCTCTCTTGCATTTGTTGCTGCTTGCTTCATTGCCCGTGGAGTTAGAATGTACACTGTAACATACAAGCAGTTTTTTTTCCTCCCATCGTGGAATATAGGCCATGCAGCTTGTACAGTCCGAACTGAAAGTCGCGCTCACGAACTCTAGATCTCGGTAGTAAAATGTTCCGTGCTCATGACTCATACGCAGAACTCGAAAGAGCAGATGGCCTTGTTTCAGTCAGGCCATTCGCCTCCCACCAATGAGATCCGGGTTCGATCCCCCCCCCCTGCGGGGTAGTTCCCCGGACTTTCGCACGTTAGTCGGCGGATTTTCTCGGGGATCTCCCGTTTTCTCCGCGCCTTCATTCCGGCGCTGCTCCATATTCATCTCATGTCACCCCTCACCAGCGCTGAAGGTCATGGTCCATCATTTCTACTGATTTCGCGAAAATTATTTTTTATTCTTAAACGACTGAAGATATTGAAAAACTGCGGCACAGTTTTGTTAAAATTTGTTTTTTGTGTGTATGCTAACTTTTTCTAGATAAAAAATTACATTAATTTGACTAATTAGTAGGCTACATTAATGAGAATTGACATATATGCATACTTATCTGAAATAACTGTCTATTTGTGTCTGTTTTTAACAGAACTGTGCAACAGTTTTTTGATAACTGTTCTGGTTTGGAATTTAAAAAATAGTTATCGTAAAAGTAGTAGAAATTATGGATCATGACCTAAGTGCTGACCAAAATCTCTCTCTCACTCTCTCACGCACGTCTGGTTTCAATCGACACTTTTAGTGTAAATAATACTCTCGTTGTACGAATAAGTAAAGTGAAATTCAAACTGGTCATCTGATTCAATTAAG
>PNEQ01016803.1:0-10816 GCA_003012365.1 Medauroidea extradentata
GCCACAGAGTATAAATACTTAGGGGTCATGCTGCAGGCCGATCTGAGGTGGACAAAGCAGGTAGAGAGAGTAGTTAAGAAGGGAAGAAGAGCATTAGGCTTGCTGGGAAGGGTGTTGAAGGGAGTTAGTTGTGAAGTGAAGGAAAAGGCTTATTGTACAATGGTTCGACCCATGTTGGAATATGCTGCCGCGGAATGGGGTCCATAAGTGGAGGTGGAGGTGCAAGAGCTGGAGAAGGTTCAGAGAAGGGCTGCGAGGTGGGTGATGAATAAATGGAAAAGGCAGGGACAGGATGGGGAGGAGGAAAGAAACTTTAGGCCCACAGTGATGATGAAGGAAATGGGTTGGAAACCATTGAGAGATAGGAGAAAAATCGAAAGACTGATCAGGATGTACAGGGTGGTGAATGGAGAGGGTGGGTGGGGAAGGTTGGCCTACAAGTTGAGTGAGGGAACATTTAAGGGGAGAAGAACCAATAGTGAGAAGATTCAGAGGGTTTGGAGAAGGACTGAGAGGGGTAAACAAACAATGCTTGTGAGAACGGTACGGGAGTGGAATGGTCTGCGGGAGGAGTTGGTGACCGTGAAGGGGGCTGGGAGGTTAAGAAGAGGTCTGGAGGGTTTGTAGTGTAGGGATAGAGCAGAGTTCACTCGCCACCAGGCGGTAGCCCAATTGCGAGGTTAAACATTATTATTAACATTATTATATAAAGAGCACTGTCGACAGGTAACAGTGTAAAATTATCGTTACGAGTGTCGTCATTATTTTTACACATCGCAACTTCTGCCAAACTAATTGTATTCGTAATTATTATAAACAGTTTTCTCTAAACTAATTCTGTATTACCTATTTGTATTTTCTTTACCAATTTGTGTATGTATTGTAGTAAACACGTTGCTTTTATTATAGCTGGTTTATTTAGAACTAACAAGGTTAGGCCTAACCTCGTCCATTTACTGAATACTAAATTGTTGAAATTATATAGTCGTAGACAAGTTTATGCATTTGTAAGCGTTAAAATACAAACTTACCATGCGTGTATTATAAAAAATAATTTTCCGTTTTATGTTTATTTTTGAATAGTTGATTATTTTCCTACAAGAAAATATTACGAAAAATTTTCCGAAGCTGTGTTTGCAGAATGTTTCGTAAATATCTAGTAACATGAAAATTACAAGCTCATACTATCCCTTTTTTATATAAAGTAATTGTCTACTTATAATAACGATATTATTATTAGTACATGTTGTAACAACAGCATTAACTAACCTTCAAGCGTTATGTAACCGATAACGATTCTAAACGGACAGTTTTCATGCGCACAAAATTTAATCAATTTTGTAGTTTTCCAAAAAGATCATTTTAAAATTTTTTCTTATAAACTGTATTTTCCGCATAGCAAGATCGTTTACTGCTACGCTCTCTCAATTCGGCTTTATTTCGCGTCGCTTCTAATGCACACTCCAGTGAATATATGGGATATATTAAACAATTTATTACATGTTCTGTGTTAAATAGTTCGTCGTGTTCAATATTGGTTTTACATACATTAATTTAAGCCTGTATTTATCCACACGAGCCCTTAAAAATGAAAAGACACTCGCGTTTCCATTGCCACGCATACGAAAAATACGTTTCTGTCACCATTCCGGCCGTCTGCAAGGCGCGACAGTGCTGCTCCTAGCGTTGCTTTGCATCTCCCATAGGATAGGGGCCTGTCACTAGATAGGTTGTACCAACATCAACATGTGATTCAAAATTGGAAGTATTGTTTTGCAACTTAAGCATTTTAACGATATTTATGCTGTTGTAAATGAAATGGAAGTTACTTTTTGAAATTGAAGGTTTTTAAAGTGTTTCGTAAATAGAGAAAATTCTCCAACGATTATTTATGGCGTTGAGTTGGACTTCCTGACTAAACATTACACTGCAGTCGTTGGTCAAACTTGTGAACTTTCGGAAACAGCCTTTGTCTATGCTGTGAAAGCCGTTACGAATTTTAAATTAGACAAGAGTAAACATAATTTTAATGTTGAAATGTTTAAACAAAAATATAGTTAGTGCGACGTTTGATTGAGTATAATTACTTAATATGTTCAATTTATTAAATGATACGATATCCTAATTCGCGTACCGGTAATAATAATCATACCAAGGTTTTTCCTTCCTTTACAAAGTTCAGACCACGGTCGTAGAAGAACAGGTCTGGACACTCGCCTATCTAACAATGTATTTTGCTTGACCCCCTTGCTGTTTGGCTGTAGTTCGTCAAATTATCAAGAATGTCGTACTTTTTGGCGCTGTTTTCCGGGCAGTCGGACTCAAATTTCGTCCACTTTTTTCCATTGTTAAATGTATAAAGTAAATAAAGATTGCTGAGATTGCTGGAGCCTTTTCTTAAATTTGTGAGCGAAGAAAGTATTTCATAAATTGATAAAAAATACGTTTTGATAAATTATTTATCTTAGCGGAATGGAAGTGGGCGGAGTTTAGTCCGACCGCCTTAACATCAGCGCCAATAAAACATAATATTCTCGGTAACTTGGTGAACTACAGCCAAACAACAAGGGGGTCAAATATCCAGGCGAGTGTCCAGACCTGTTCTTCTACGGCCGTGGGTCAGACATGTTAGACAAAATTTTTACAGTATAATATAACGTTTCAAAAAAATATTTAACAGACCATTCTAATGAAAAGATGAATTTTTTTTTAATATGCAAAGATTACTTATATACTGATCATAGCAACTAGTTTTCAAGTGTGTACTGATAGTCGAGTGGTGTCCGACCGCTTGGCTCAGTAGTTAGCACTCCTGACTGCTGGGTCAAGGGTCCCGGGTTCGATTCCCGGCCGGGGAGGTGACATTTACGGTCGCTTCCTCGGGTTCAGGACTGGGTGTTTGTGTTCGTATTGTCTGTCTGCCACACGCCAACGTCCAATTACGTCACTTACACGAAGCATAAAGTCACTGGGGATTATATGACATAGTCTCACTTAAAGGGGGGATTGTTTGGTGCAGTGGCGAGGCGATAGCCTTGCCATTGTATCAAACATTAAAAAAAAAGTGGTAATGGGCGTGTGGAAACTACAGGAAAGTGAGTTCAAATCCGCACCCTGGCGAGATAATTTTTTTTTTCGTGGTCTTACAAATTAAAAACAAGTCACAAAGACAATTTACACACATACATGTAATTAACGACATCGCCTTCACCAATACTTTTATTTCCACCAACGACGAGATTGCGATACTAGCACACTCTTGTATCAAACGATGTAAACAAACATGGCCAATGCACGCCACATTATTTCAGATAGAATTTTATGCTGCATGGTTGGTACCTGTGGAAGTATTAGCGAGCCAAAAACACAACAGAAATAAGCAAAGAGGTCTAACCTGGCAGTGAACTCTCTTTCTCCCTTCCATACTCTTTGGTATAGGACGTGCCCGGTATTGTTCTCTACCGTATTTTATGCAGGGGACCATGGTACCAGGACACTTTGTTTCTGGTACGCGAAAGTACCAGGATTTCAGAATTTTGCATTCAGTTGTATTAAAATGCATCATTAAACAGTATTTTCAGCAGAATCTTTCTAAACATAAAGGGTGATTTGGCACGACACTTCAAATTCTGAGCATGAATCTGTGCTCATAGTTATTGCATCATCCAATATTTGCAATGGGTGTGTACTGTTGCCCAAAGACGTTGCCTGTTAGGTGTTGGCAACACTTACTTGCATTCTCTGTAGTTAACATCTGTGGTAGACTAGACGTGAACCTCTGATTTTCTGTTAACTATGAGTATTCTGTAAACCATGGCCTTATAAATTTTACTTCTAAGACCGTGCTATAAACAAAATCCATCTTAAAATGCTTAAGACGTGTTTTAGTTCTTAATATTATTTCATGCCTGTGAGCATTTTCGATTTTTTTACCACGTACCAGATTTTCGTTTAAAGTACCAGCTTTTTTGTGGTGTTAGTACCAGGATTTTTGAGTTACAATCTAACATCCCTGATTTGATGTTTCTTTGTTGATTGATAAGTTCTTCTGTAGCCGCAGTCGGTGACGGTTGTCTATATTTCACGCATGGTGCTGGTGCGGCACCCCTTTTGACCGCGAGTTTCTTCGCCTTCGATGGTTCTCTTTCGCCTGGCTGTGGATTCTTTTGAATTCTAAGGTCATTTTGTTTGTGCTGTTTTGTGTTTTGTTACGTTTTCTTGTGCGTTTTCGACTGTGCGTCCGGCGTACAGAGTTAAATTGTGTTTATGGCTGTACGGCTTACGACTCAGGCCAGGGGCTGTGCCCCATATGGAGTGAAGTGAAGTGAAGTTGATTGATGAGATACCAGTATTTGACGATACGATGACGTGTCCGTGTTTTTGTTGGTGTTTTTGTGAGTGAACGGCTAATTGTTCACTTGCGTGTGGAAACATGTAACTTTCATTTATTTTTATAAATATAAAAGTCTTTTTTGTGCAACCGGCCCTAAAAACAAATGTATTAATCCTGCATCTACGAGAGACCGAGAAAAAAACATACCAGAAACACGTAAAAAGATTTTAAGAAAAATACTTACCCAACAACTTGATATAATGTATCAATAATACTTAAATCAACAAATACCCACGTAAATCAGATTAAATCACAATCAATAGCTCGATGGCAAACTCAACACACAAACAACACTAACCACGCCGCAGCCGCACAACCGAAGCACAACTTCTTACAACGCAACGGAAGCTAAGCTATTACGAACGGAAGTGGCACTGCAGCAGAAAAAACAATGTTGCCATACTTCTGCGAGTGACGTCATCAATTTGAGAAACTGAAGTGGCAGCAGCACTTTTGTTTGGTGCCACTCTAGTGGTATTAGGACATACAACTGCTGCGACTGGAGTGGCAATAGACACTTCCAATATAAAAATAATGTATGCCGATGAGCTTGCTGCAGTCCCATTTTTTTTTGTTAACAGCTGATGGAGAAAATGTGTGTGCTTGACTGTGCTTAAAGTCAAGCTATAGTTTAGAAAATTGCACATCAGTAATCCTACTTAAGCCATCTCAGAGAATCATTAACATGTTTTAGAAGTAAACATATGTTAAGGTGGTCGTCTGCCCAGGCTGCCGAGCTGTGTGTAGAGCTTCAGTCAGTGTATTCGAAAACTACTCATTGCACATGAGTGGGAGTTTTTGTGATCTTTTTTAGTTATATAAATCTTGGTTCAGAATATTTTAAAAGGTATAGGAGGATACAGTACACATTTATCTTTAATATTAAATCATAAAATAATACGGTCACCTCTGAAAGTTTCATACAGGCAGCTGAGGTGCGTTCATGGGCGCTCCCAGGATTTTGGTTAGGGGTAGGCACAAGATCTAACAAACAAATTCTGCAAACTACAGGGAGCAGGGGGAACTCGACAAAGCTCTTATATACTACAGTTTATCATTTGAGAAACATGTGAACACACCATGCTGGCAATAATTTCTCAACATACATGTAGTACGTAAAAATATCAAACTTAGAAACTTAGCCCCTTTTGGTGGGGGCATGTGCCCTAAGTGCCATCCTCCTGGGTGTGCCCCAAGTGCCACCCACCTGGGTGTGCCCATGGGTGCGTTGTTGGTGAGAAGACTAGGGAGATGCATGATGCTCGTGTTGTCTCATCCTTATCACTCTTGTAATTCGATACCAAGAAGGCTCAAATACGTTCACCCTGATGGCCATCTTAAGGAATTCAAAACTCCCTCTTCAAGTAATTACGTATAGAACTTGAGGTAACCATCTTGTTTCAATAGCTAATGTAAAAATGAATACAAAATATAACCTAGTCATATGTAGAATAGCATAAACCTTTTCTATGTGTAAACATTGGTATCCTTTAGTGGCCACAGTCACAACGCTGCCGCAGAGCTTAACGCTTCTGGCTGATCAGCAGCCACAATGAACTACAGCGTGCCTTATGATTGGCCAGCAGTAAAAAATGCAGCTGCTTTGTCCCCTGAATATGCCCGTAGATTTTTTTAAATTTACGTAGACCTACACTCATAGCAACAGTGGATCTTGGGTTGAAAAGTTAAGATGCTGTACTGAAAAGTAGAATTGCGTTGTAATATATACTGATAAGGAAAAAGGATGCTGTGTGTTCAGTGGTGCAAAATAGTATACACTTGTACTGTATTTCATATTTTAAAATATGATTATTTGTGTAGGACTTTAGATTCTTTAAAAACTGTCTCATTTGTGACAGAGTAATATGTTACTTTAAAAAGGTACACCAACTATTAGGTGCTGTAAAATATGGAGTGCTGAAAGTCTCTTTGCTAGTTCCATTAGGCTATTGTATCTAATTTTATCATATTACACCAGTGACTGTTAACTGAAAGAACTAATTTAAGTGGGCCTACCTACCTTTATATCTGTTATCACATTTTCCACCACTGAACCCGCTTCATGTCAGTGGTACATTGTACGCAAATTATGTGAACATGATCTTTATTGCTACGCAGGATACATACAGTGGGCTTGGTAGTAACTGTACATGTACAAAAAGACTGGATTCAACATAACAAAGTAATTATTACTGAGACTATAACAAACTACACAATTTCAACAAAATTAAGTACGCTAAGGGTAAGTTGTGAACAATCAGCATTTTTAATACTATATAAATACAAAAAAAAAATGTCAGTTACTGTTACTAGGATTTTGGAAGCCAATATAGAAAAAAAATGGAAAAGAGCAATCCTAGAGATCAGTTTTTGCCACCTTTACAAGCAAACATTTCGCTAGAGTGACGTACATTTATTAACCGCAATATCTCTCATTACTGAATGTACAAAATCTGGGCCTGCTCTTTTCTGATCTCTGCATAGGAGCTTCAAGAAATCTGAAATTTTAAATTATTGTATTAAGTATTGATTTATTTAGGCCCTAGCATGCCTTCTTAACATGGAGATGTAGAACACAGCCTACACTTTGCATTTGACAATCTTTTTAATGGTGCAACCCATCATCCACTGTTCCACAGTAAGTTACACAGCAAAAATGACAGACGTTCACAATAATTAGCCTTGCTGAATCTACTATATTGGTGGTGCAGTAAACAGATTGAGTTGGAGTAATTATTGAACGTTCACATCACATTCATCCTGAGTTAATTATTCCTTAGTTTTCATAATTCACTCCAGGCGAGTATTGGGATGATTCCTAAATACAGGCCCTGGTTGATTCCCTTACACTTACGTATAAAACCGTTGAATTGATCATATGAATGCAAGTATTCAACAAGTATAATGTTAGAAATTTGATTCAATTGATATTACCAACTATATCTCACAGAAATATCTTATGACAAACAAGACTGCATCAAGTTTCCCTTGCTAACAATGTGATTACACCTTGAATGTATCAGTTCCTTCATATGGAATAATGCACTGGTAATTTTCAGCCAACCGAAAAATAGTTTATGTAGGCCAAACAGCAGAAAGTACCAATTCAAATATTTAAGTAAATGTGACTATTGTTATTAATTTTTTTTAAATTACCATCTCTCTTATCTAAAATTTTTACAATATTCAAGCTTCAGTAGCAGACAATAAACTGTTTAAACAAAACAGTGTGCTGTAAAGCCATCATAATGTTTTGTGACAAAACAAAGCAGTGTCAAGTAGTAAAACCACTGACTTCACAGTAGGATATGGGTTTGGTTCCCAGTAAGGACTTCCTCATTTTGGTTTTACATTTTCCTACAACTTTCCACACACTTACACTGTGTTAGAACCTAACTATAGGACACAGCACATTGCCGACACATTTCCTATTTATCTGAGCTACGAGTTCCATCTCAAATGACTACACTGTCCATTTTTTAAGCCCTGCGGAAGGTGACAGTGTACGACTTCAGACTAATACAGTTTAAATCAACGTCCCATTGTCACATGTTGAATGTCAAGGAGAGCAAGTACTTAGTTGTTTAAAAATAAGGTACCTGTCTAATTGGGTGTTGAACATGGCTGAAGCGAGTTAGAAATACTGATTATATTGTTTCCTATTATATGTTACACTGTTCGCTGAAAACACATTTCAGAAGAGGGTTGTTGGGTACTTTAAAGAAATTAAAAAACACAACTTCCAAGCTGCCCAACAGCAAAAATATGGCATTTCTACCAAGTTATCTCACATTCTAGTATATAGAAATACAATAAATTATTCAAGACTTCTGTAATGTACTCTACCGCAGATTTTTCAACAACGGCAGGGTCATCGCCTTAAGAGCTATAGCCTACATAGTTCCAGTAACGTCACAAACACTACACATCAGTCATTACCTTAAATGTAAGAGCAATGTGGGTGACCAGGCAAGGGCGTCAGTGATACTCTTATCATAACTTAGCTTCCGAGCCCCCAATGTGTTGTAAGAAGCTCCAGGTAGGTGGTTCTCGTCAGACCATACAACAGCTTCAAATTTGAGACTGCTATATGGTTGATTTACATTGTTTGAAATATTTTTACTATTCAAACATGTTTACTTATAAGCTATAGAAGCATGGAAACGAGCTTGACAGTAATTAAATAAAAAAAGTGTGAGATGGGAAAAGGGGAAGAAGGTACATAATCACACTGCTGTATTTTAATTTTTCCTTGCAAGTAGAGTTATGGAACAACAGAGGACAGGATTCCATTGTCAAGTTTTTTGTATGATGTATAAATTGTAAATTTCGAACAGTACAGCTTTTAAATTTTTTTACATTTTCATTAAATGAAGACATGCAAGTGGAACATATTTTAAAAATTCATTCATGCACACAATTAGCATCACAACTTTATACATTCTTTGTTATTGCCACACATTCATTTATGCTGGTCATTGAAAAATATAAAATATTAGTTCAAATGTATAATGATAATTTTATAATAACGCCTGGTGGCAAGCCGACTCCTCCCTATCCCCACAGCGCCAATCCTCCAGTCCTTTCCTAAACCTTCCAACCTCCCTCACAGTCAACAACTCCTGCTGCAATGCATTCCAGTCCCTCACCGTCCTTACCAGCATCGACTGTCTACCCCTCTCCGTTCTCCTCCACACCCTCTCAATCTTCTCACTGTTGTTTCCTTGTCCCTGAAAAGTTCCCTTAGTTAGCTTGCAGGCCAACATGAATCGCAAGGAAAGATAACAAACGTTAAATAAAAAATACTTGAATTAAAACATGTTTATTATTTTTCCCGCCCCGATATTTGTCGCACCTCCCGCAATTTGTTTTTAAATTGTTTGGGATGTAAGATGGATTTAAACATCACGTTTTTGGAAAACATTTCACCTGGATTGCAAGGAAAGGTAATAAAAGTTAGTTAATACTTAATTTATAATGTCTCGATAGCATAAAACAAAAATGTAGCAGTCCAAATTCTTGAAATAATTTCAGATAGTTGCTTTACTCCCAGAAAATTGGAAAACAATAATCGTGTCTGGCATTGAAGACAAGGATGGGGTGTGTTGCAAAATAAAACTTAAAGTTTTTTCTAAAGAATCTGCATTGGAGTGGCTGAAAGAATTTGAGGAAAAAACTCAAACCACATATAACGTGAAAGCAACCTTCCAAGAAAACACCGAAAGGATACTGTTCAAGTTATGCATTTCTGACCTATGTTAAATAAGCACCACTTGATTAGGCCAACAAAAATGAATTATTTTTTTTAAATAGTGATTACTATTTCAAATGTAAAGTTTAATAAAAGTCAAAATTTAATTTATCTATTTTAGTTATAAAAATTCTAAGTTGCAAGTGAATGTTGTAGCCTATTTAATATTTAGGTCATTTATATAAAGTTAAATGCTGTAGCATTAACACCTATTAACATTCATGTTAATATATACTTACCTTTACTAGGGTAACCAAATACCTACTGGGGTTTACTTTGTGACAGAAAGGTGTGATTTTTTACTTATTTATATGTGTGGCTTTATGTATGTAAGAGTTACCTATTTCTGGTGGTGTAGATCAGCATACTCTACAACATCTTCTCACAGCTGGTGATTATCACTGTGCACTCAACACTTGTGGCTTTGGACTAAACATTTACCACAGTAATATAGCCTACTGATGATTAATTATGTCAATACTGTCTTTTCCTTTTGACTCACTGTTTGTTGAATTATCAGTAAAGCATTGTTGGTGATGTTCAGCTTAGTTACAATTTTTCTGTTTTGAAGATAACGTGTTATCTTTTGTGTATGCTGTCAATGATTGACTTGTTCCCTGAAACTTCGACAAGGTTAGTTGTTTTAGTCACTGAAGTTTCAACAGTACAAGATTCAATAACAGTGCCTGTTTGTAACTCTGAGTCTGTGTTTGCTGATGTAGTGTTGTATGTACGAATGCTGTTCACACCTTCACTGCGATAGATGGTGTCACATGTAATTATAGCAATTTTAGTGATTTCCCTTGGTTGCATGTGAGAATATTATTTTAGTTCATTTTTCTGTTAATGTTTTGTTTTTACAACCTAAAAGATACTACACGAGAGGAGAGAGAAAAAAAGTGTAGGAAGTGGCACAAGGTGCTGTGTAGTATACATTGTAGATGTGGAAATGTCCTATAATTGTTTATTTTTAATAAACTGGAAAATAATTATATTGAACTTAATATAATAACTTTGTATGTACGTACTTTATATAAAAAATATACACAACTGTAGTGGTTACTTATTGGTTGTTGAATGCTTCAATATACAAGTCGTGACATTTATTCTTATACTCCCTATTCCCTCACTGCCCTCCAAGTTCAATTTTTAACAGGTAATTTCAGTTACTA
>PNEQ01016804.1:0-13303 GCA_003012365.1 Medauroidea extradentata
CTCTATGCCAATTTTTGTGGCTCTATCTCTTATATTTTCTAGTATTTTTCGAAAAATGTTAAAAAAATTATTTTTTTCAACGTGGCGTAGCTCCCTTAATATTTACCACAGAATAGTGTTGGTTTATATACCCCACCTTATTTTCCGTAACGAATCCCCTCCCGGACTTTGGCACATGAATTCTGGTCCACCCTGTATAGTATATATATTTTATATATACGTACATATATTTGAGTGTATGTATGTGTGGTTGTACATTTATATATTTTATCTTGGGACGAAGACTTTTAACTGATAGTTCTTGTTTTTTATTAGTATAGTTGTCATGTTGGAGCTCCTTGTGTTAATAAGATTTGACAGTAATTTATTTTAATTGTTTTGTGTATTTTTCTTATGATGTTTGTTTGCACATCATTGATTTTAAATTTTAATGTTTAGGACTTAAATTTGTCCTCAGTACCTGACAATGTGAATGGCATGTTTATGCTCAGTAACTAATAAATAAAAAATAACATAAATAATCATGTCAACGGAGCATGATCTGGCTCTCGGCATACCTGCTTCATGGCTGATAAATGACTTTCATCAAGTGAAGAGGAAAATAAAACAAGTCTATGTCGTGCCAGAAAACTGGCCAGTAAAAACTTCAATAATAATGGGCAAGCAATGTCGGCGTGAGGCAAGATTTAAGGTAAAGGTTATACAGAAATAACACAGAGGGTTCAAGTTTTTTTTTTTAAACTTGAACAATGCAGTTAAGTATGAACACACTTTGTAGAGAAAGACAAGAAGAATGTCTGAAAGTACAATGAAAATATGTGCTCTCTTCTAGAATACATTACAAGTGTATGCAAAAACTAGCATAAGTTGTGCACTGTACATGTGTGTACGTGCACAGCATGTGTGCAAAAATGTGTGCAAGTATAAATACTGTGTTTCACATCAAGCTAAAATTGTGACTGTGACACAAAGAGAACCACTCTTAAGAAAACAATGTATAAGTGCATGAATATAAAATACCTATGCCAAAGCACTTAGGCTACTTAAAAAAATTTGCTGAGAAAGCTAGTAAGAAATACATAAGACATATACCGTTGATCAATTGGTCGATGTCACCACTTTATGTAGCCTGTGTGTTTCAGTAGCAGTTTGAGGTGGACATATGCCAAAGCAAAAATTGTATACTATTTGAAAAAAAACTCCCGTTATGCTCAAATAACTCTTTTTTATGTAAACAAATATTTTTGGTAATACATAATTTTTTTTTTTTTAATTATTGATTTAATTTTAGCTAAGTTTTTAAAGAAACTTTAGCAGTTCGCCACATGATTATTAGATGACATTTTAATCCAAAATGGGTAGCCAACATTCAAGCTATGAAGTCTTTCTGTGTGATTCGCTACAGAGATTATTGGCCTAATTTGTTAAAACTGATCTAGCAAAGCAAATTAAATTGTAGGTCATTCGGAATAAAGTGAACACTAAAGATTTAACCTTTGAAAAAAATCACTAGTCGTTACTGCATATAACTCTACATTAACAACAGTTACATTATTGTTTGTATGGTTGGTAGCGAATAATTGCATGTAATTCTGTGTATTTTCTTATTTGAATACAGCAACAGTGAAACAACATCAAATACAAACGACCTCTCTGAATTTAATATACTTTAAAATATTTATTTAAGTTCTTAATTAGCACCAGCATAACGCGGCGCAACCAAGTCGATTATCATTGGCACATGCCGCTAATGCTTTGCGCCACAGAGGTATTTTAAAATTTCACCGACAGATGGCATCAGAGCTAGGTTTTTGCCGCTTCGCTTGGAAGCGAATTGCGTCATTCAGTTTGTTTGTCCGTTGTGTAATGAATATGGGTTTCTGATAAACACATTCAAAAGTATTAGAAGTGACTATTTATGAATATAATTGCTAAATTATGTGAGGTCATTAGTAATGTAAGTTGTAATGTTTAATGATCACTAACCGGAATATCTGAAAATAGAAACAGCATTTTTTCCCTGTTTCACACGTTAATAAAATATGTTAATTATTGTTTCTCTTTACGTGGTTCGTCGTTCACTGCAGCATGCTGAATTAAACTTGAATTCTTGAGTTGCGTGTGTCGTGTATGTTTTAGTGGCGGTTTTAATTTAAAAGTTTGAATATACTGTGCATGCATTTATGAGATTCGTAATGGTAACAGCGCAGTTAGAGTAGACACAGAGAAACCAGTGTTGTAAGATGTTTACTCGCATGTATTTATAACTAAGATTACTACTAAGTATAGTACATATTCAACACCCGTGCATTTAATGAGTACATATTGTAGCTAAAATTCATCAGAGCTGTGAAACGTAAATGTAAACATTGCACAAGCCTATGTAAATAAATGCACGTGGCAATGTTGACGTTTACACGCAGCGGAAAGATATAAACTGGCATAAAATATAAATTAACCAGGGCTTTTTTGAGTGCTCACTTTATTCCGAATCACCTATATCCAGACAAGCACTGATGTACAGGCACTGAAAAATGCATTTATAAAGCTTTCTTTAAACCATATATTTTCAAAATTAAGAAAATTCATGGTAAAGAAAGCACTTGGACATTCTGAGACAGATTTTCAGACACTCTACAACTTTTGCCACATTTAAATCTAAATGTTGTCCTGCACTTTATTTTCAAGAAAAATATTTATACCAAAATCCAGCAGAAGAATATGAGATGTCTGAAAATAGGTCTATGAAAAGGGTTCAAGTGCTCACTTTTGAACGGCATGTAGTATGATTCTTACTAACTTGATCAGTGCCATCATGTTCTATGTAACATGTCAGGTTAACGATTATAAGCATACTACACTCATATACGTCACATAGCTACTCAAACTCAAGATAGTCAAAATAGCTGTATCTGCTGAAATGAGAAAAATAAAGATTTAACTTCACCCGGATGCTGCTGTTCAGCGGGCTTTCTTAGGGCTCTCCCGTTTCCTCTTATAATATTCCAATTTGACATTTTATCTAGTGTGTAGTTATGTACATAGAAATGAGAAAATGGTCACCGATGACAGCGTAAGGGACAATTAATTTTATTTAAATGTAGATGTTTTATTGGTATGTAGCAGCTGCAATCAGCATGGAAAATTGTACATAAACTTATTGTAGCATTAAAATAGATCGCAGGCTTTCGCGGCCATTGTCTGCATTTTCTTGGCTGGTAGCATTATAATTCTCTGTAATTGAACATACCTAGAAAGAGTAATATTTGGGCTACAGAGTTGAATCAAACTGTGCCAGACTTTGTGTAAGCCCTAGATTTTAATTAAATTAGTGTCAAATTAGTGATAAAGAAAATAAGTAAAATTTAGAGAATGATGAGGCCCTAGAGAATTGAGTTTAGTCATGCTGTGGGAAGCAGAGGTCAGACCATGTACGTGTCAAGGGGGTTGACGAATTGTTGAGGGGAAGAGTGCCTCGCATGCCCCACTGGGCGTGAGTGTGTTAGAAAGGGAGAGAAATAATACGCCTGCAACGGTCTGCCACTAGACAGTTGAATTTAAATTTTAAATTAAATATAAATTTAGTTAAAAGTAAGTGAATTTATGTGCTAGAACTGATGGGTATGAACAAATATGTAAATTAAAATTGGTATTTTGATTAATAAATTTGATACTTGATACGCTCGCAAAGGCCTGAGTTCTTAACCGTAGGCAAAGTGAGTTTAAAATGTAACAGGGTTTCTCATTGGTAGAAGAGAACTAGGGGCCAGTGTAGCTGGCTTGGCGTGGAGACGCTGTGTTCGAGAGTGGGGAGAAGTATCTCTGAGCTCGAGGCAGACGGACGTGTTGCCGTCCTCGGGGCTGGGCCTCGCCTCGTGAAAGTGTCGCAGACAGCGTGTCTGTCCCGGGATACAATTTGCAAGTATTACCAGGACAATATTTGCGACGGGACGATATTTGCGAGTACTGTATTCACAAGCAGATTGGTCGAACTAGTTTTTTCATGCTTTGCCAGGCCAAAGAGACTGGTATTGCACCCTTAAGGACCGAACGTGACAAAACTTTGGAATCTGCCATTGTTCGCATAGTTCACATGTGGCGTAGAGTGGTGTGAATAGACTTAATCATGGATCAGGGACCTGGTCTTTTCTGTTCTACAGTGAGCAAGGGCCATTTCCCGCAGTATCAAGTAACTTATCTCAATATTGGCTGCATTATTTTAACATACCCGCTGAGCTAGACTGAGGCAGAAGTGTATAAATCAATATTATTGATCGGCAGGGACACTTACATTAATTATGCTGCTTCATACTCCCCTCATGTCACTCCTTACCTGCGCTAAAGACAGACATTAAGCACTGACCAAAATCACTCATTCCTTCACTTTACTTGGAATTGAACCTTGATTGCCTTTGTGTTGAGGTATGCACTGTTAGGAGTTGTACCATCACACAACTTCTTGAATGAATAAATCTCAAGACATTAATACAGAGGATATGAAATTGAGTACATAAGAGTGTGTGGTAGATAAATAAATGCTACAAATACCAATCAAAATGTACATGTTTTCGAAAGTCAATATGGAAAAACTATAAACCTAGTTTATATTTGCCAACATCATCAGCAACTATTCACCCAGAAATATGTATTTGGTAAGGTGATCTCATGCGCCACAGTCAATGTACAAGAATTACGTCCAAAGTACATAGCTTGAAAAAAAAAAAAATGCTCAAAATTTTGGCAAAAACTGTTGTCCGACTGCTGATTTTTTTTTTTTTTTTGCACTTTGGCTTCAAGTAACCTGTAATTTTAAATTGACACTTTTAGCACTGAATTATGTACCTTGCCAACTTTCACTATAAAGAATGTTCTACAATTATTAGATAACTGGCTCTCTTTTACATACTAAAACAATTGGTTGGAGTTACTGTAGATCCTCAAATTTATTGTCAATATCACACCATGTAGTTAATTTTGTTTAGGAAATAGAAGGTATCCATTGTATAAACATAAATAATTTATGAGTGTGTTCTTGTAGCAATGTTGACATCAGATGAAAGGGAAAAAAACATTATTTAAAGCAGTTTTTTAAAATCTATACGAAAATAATATAGTGAGTTAACATTAAAACATTCTTTTTATAATTTATGATACAAGAACCTACCAAAAATGTTGTTTGTTCCCTTTCAATGTCTTCTTTTAACCTGATGCAAACTGAGTATATCTGATTGGCATTTTTAAAGACTTCAAAAGTTTAAGAGGAGTCCTCGACTGGTGCAGGAACTGTGTTGCGTGTCACGCGTATTATTTTTTACGTGGAACCGCTTAACTTATTCATATTATGTTCATCTACAAAAATAACACACACGTGAAACTGTGATTCAATGTTTTCAAAATTATTTTCGGGCCTCTCAAAATGATTAAAACCAGGTTTTTTGGTCTTTACATCACACAATTAAAAAATAAAATAATGTGGTCACCGCTTAAAGTCCTGTAGGAAAAAGACTACAACATAAACATTGCATGCAAGTTTGGTGTGCTGCGAATACGGGCGATATGCTTCTCGTAAAGCGTGGGACACCTGCACTTATCGCTACGCTGATCTTACGCATCAAATATGGAAATTTGACACCGATGAAGACGCCTCTTAAACATAGCGTGATATAGTTGTGTACAGAATGCTTGTTGAGCTGTATCTTTTTGAATAGTTAATTAATTTACTTCCATCCTAGTACATATATGTGTTTGTGTTAAAAACAGAAAAATGTGGTTATATCTTCCTACATTTTCTGTTCTATCTTTGAGCATACCATACTATATCAAACTCATTTTACGAAATTAGTTGCAGTGAGAGTTGATTTGTAAAATCATCTTGCAAGTGTAAGGTGCTTGGCCTACCCACCCTATTTGTTTCCAAATTTATTTGTGATGCGTAGTTGCAGCTTTCAGTCTGGCATAAACGTAACATAATTTAAAACTTAATTCTTAAACATATTTCTGTACGTGATTACCGGCATCAGCATAGGTCTAATAGGACCCCGAAATGCTTCGTGAGCACTAGCTATGAGAGAAAGGATGAGTGGTGCCGAGGGCAGTGTAGTGCGTCGAGATCACCAAGGGAAGCAACAAACGAAGGACCTGTGTTAAAATTAAGTTGTGTGAAGCCGGGACTTGACGCCTGTATGTAGGTGTGGACCACGGCAGGAGATAAAGGAGGGGAAGAGGACAGAAATATTGGTCTATATAAATTTAAGTATTGCAATTTGTTGTAAAGTAAATTAATTAAGTTTAGGAGCGCGGTGGGCCAAACCGGTATAAATAAATAATCACTACTTAATTTGACCATTATGTATGGTAGGTGAGAGCACTCGAGGCTAAGGAAAATGTGATTGTTCATGTTGTTGTTTACATCCCCTTTGTTCTTAGAAATGCAGATGTTAAGAAGCGCTGAACGCAAGGAACTGATATAATTGCTACCGACAAAACTGCAAGGAAATAAAAGGAACTGAGATAACATGATTTCAAGGGAAATGTTTGGAAACAAGAAATTGTAATATTTAATGTTATAATTTGTAATTTGCTGTTTTAGGCTGTAGTCCCAGTAGGAATGGATAATAGCAGCACCAGTAAAATAAGGAGTGCTCTCAGTAGGTGAAGGGGAGTCTGAGATGGCCGTCGTAGAGGGAGGACGTGTGTAGGAGAGCGCCTGTGGAAGCACGTGGGCGGGATGCGAGTGTAGTAGCATCGGTGCCAGGGCACCTACAGTTTTGAGAAGCATGGGCCACTGGGCTTTGCAACTGAGTTACTGGTCGTAATTTGTATAAAACTTAAAACTTACAGTTTAAACTTTACGATGAGAGCCTACCGCGACCAAGTGTACAGGGTTTTGTAACCATGCTGGTAGAGTGTAATCTGAAGTGGGGATAAACATTATGCAACCTAATAGTGATATTCTCATTTATTAGTGGTAACCACCTTACTGTACACATGCCTGAGTGAGTAGTTGTGTCGTTCTTATCATCTCGTGCCCACGGCAATGAGTAAGAACTTCGAGACTCTAGTGCTGAGACCGTGACTAGCCGAGAGCAACCCTGAACCCATTTAGTTGACGAAGAGAGTAAACATGCACGTCCGTGGAGTAGGAACTGTAAGATGTCTGTGGCAACACAAGCCTTACCAGCAGCGGCGTGGTGATAGGTGATACTTCTACCACGGCTAGCAGAGCAGCCTGCAGTCATCTTTATCTGCCTGGTTATCAATTTCTCTCTTGTCTACCTTCAGACCCCCCCCCCCCCATCTTCATTGTGTTACTAGTTCAAGGGAGCTCCGAGTATACCACACTGCTCATGTTGTAGCAGAATATGGTGCTGTCCTATGAGAAATTAACAAACCACTTGAACCTCCTGAACATACACAAAGAAGTTACCTCCCATGTGCTCATAGGAACAACTATTTTGGATATGACAGACATGTTTGCAGATGTACTGCAACCCAGAAGGGCACTGCTGAGGTAGCATAATAAAATGTGATAACAGGCAAATGCTGTATTTTCTGTGTAACATTTCTATTTGTGCAAATATTAGCACTTTGTATCCCTACAAGTCTAAATAATAATTTCTACTGGCAATATTATGCTTGTTATATTTTTCGTAACAAAAAATTGGAAAAATAAATAAAAAATTTGAACAAATCCATGTATTTGTAATTTTATAGTTACAGAAAACATAAGTAATTTCCTAAGAA
Organism: Medauroidea extradentata; assembly: GCA_003012365.1. Taxonomy (NCBI): domain Eukaryota; kingdom Metazoa; phylum Arthropoda; class Insecta; order Phasmatodea; family Phasmatidae; genus Medauroidea; species Medauroidea extradentata. Next base: position 7,744 of record PNEQ01016804.1, read on the forward strand.
GTAAACACTTGTCTGCTGTTTGCATAATTTTCTGAACTGTACGTTGTATCATTAAATAACAAACTATAAACATGCAAATTTAAAAAATATAAATAACTAAAATATAAAAAGATGATAATAATAAAATGAAACAATTTCAATATTATATTTTGATTTGCTCCTTCTTTCATGACATCCAGGCTAAACCTTGATAAAGAGGTGCCAGAATTCACTCATCTTGCACAGCAGCATCAGTGATGCACCGGGAGATAAATTTATACACACTTGCTCTGACGAAGTTCCAGTAAATTATGAGCAAACTGTGATAAGAAAGCAATGGGGTGCTGTTTGGCAGACGGTTTGCTGAGGTCAGCTCTAGCTGCAGTCTGGCGTGCCAGCTGGGGACTATTCCACCAACAGATTTTGAAACTTTTCATTTCGCACTAAACTGAAAAGTGCAAAGGAAATGTGTTCCACCAAAAATATCACATCTTTGCATTCCTCTGGCCGGTCCACAAAGACTTGGCATTATTTTATACACATTGTTAATTAACATAACTGTTTTCAAGAATGTAAGAAACAGAATGCATTATGATAAGTAAGAAAAAAGAAGCTATACCCAAAAATTAGCGGTACAGTATCGGAATTGTTGTGTAAAGTTCAAAGTGAAAAGTTGCAAAGTCAGGAATTTTTGCTGTCCCGGAATTATGCAAATGTCCCTAAGTCACAACTGATTACTAATGTTTCTGACACATATGCTGCCTCAGGTTTTGCCAGTGTGTGCACAGACAGCCTAAGTGCTGCAGAAAATGACAAATTGGAAGCAAAAAACATGCCTACTATTTTAAGGTTATTCTTTCTCACCTGTGGTGGAAAAAAGCCTCTAGGAGACAACTTGGGTCTCGTAATGCTTTTCAGACAGTTAAAAGTAAACATTTCTGTAAGACTATTATAAAATGTATTTCTACCCGGGTTACCTGAAAGAATAATTACACCAGTAAGAAATCATTGTACTCCATTTTGACCATTACTGCACAAAGCCTTGTTAAATAATTCAAACAAATATTTATGACAATATATACATCACCAACAACATTAAACACTTTTGATACCATTTATTGATGAAATACACAATGATGTTACAACTGGGTGTTACGTATTAAAAGATGGTTTAAAAAAAGCCTCAACTGGCCAAAAAATGGACTGTACTGATAGCTGTTTACCACTTATAGAAACATTTCACCTCCAAACAAAACTAGTCATTATGTTACAATAATAAGTTTTATACTTGCAATTGAGCTAACGCCCGGTGGCGAGCAGATTCCCCTCCATCCCCACAGCACCTATTCTCTAGTCCCTTCCTAAACCTACAAACTCCTCCCGCAGTGCATTCCACTCCCTCACCGTCCTCTCCATCACTGACTGTTTACACCACTTCGTTCTCCTCCACACCCTCTGAATTTTCGTACTGTTGCTACCTTTACCCTTAAAAGCTCCATTAGTTAATTTGTAGGCCAAACTTCTTCATACCCCCTCCCCATTCATCACACTATACAACCTGGCGAGCCTTTCCACTCTCCTCCTGTCCCTCAATGGTTTCCATCCCAATTCCTTCATCATAGGCCTACAGTTCCTTTCCTCCTCACCAGCCTGACTCTGCCTTTTCCATTTATTCATCACCCACCTCGCCGCCCTTCTCTGCATGTTCTCCAACTCCTGCATCTCCACCTCCATGTACGGATCCCAATCCGCGGCAGCATATTCTCCAATACTGGACGAACCTCCTAATCTTAATACAAACGTAATTTGGATCAACAATCCTCCTGCCCCTCTTTCTTTCCAACATACAATATAGAACATGTGCAACTGGTATGTCAAAGATTAAATTTTTCACAAAGTTTAAATGGGGACTCAATGGACAGGGAAAACTGTCAACTCAAATTCATTAGTTTTCGAATATTAAAAAAATATTTTTGAATTTTGTTATTAAAATTCTAGCTATGTTAAGCACAGGAGGACTGTGTGGCTAATGAAAAGTTACAATGGATGGAAAGGAACGCCTGTATTATGTAAAAATTGATGATTTCAGATGCAGTAACAGAACTATCATAAGTTACAATTACTTGTAATAACAGAAATTCTATATCAGTAAAAATCTTATGCCCTAATAAAGTTAAATTTTCATAAATATGAAAGAATAATACTTTTCAAAAGTACATAAATTCAAAATGGTGGCTGTACACCTCCTCCTCAATGATTCAACTAAGGCAACTGTAGTGTTAGGTAGGTTAGTAAACATTGTGCCAGGTTAAGGTGGCACGAGTGCGAGGCAAGGACAGTTGAAGGACATGGCGGACGCGAGTACAAGTCATGCGAACGAGCGTGGTGACTTACCGACATAACATGGTGGCAGCGGTATTATCCGTCTCAATTCGTGTCAGCAGCGACTTCGCGAATTGTTTCGTGCGACGTGTTTTTTTTCCGGTGGTTGCGTGCAACTACGCATCGGTAAGTGACGGGCGATAGTGGTCGGCTAACCTCCATTGTCTGGAGGAGATAGAAATGGCGGCGTCGGCTCAATTTCAGGTCGTGCCACCGGGCAACTTCGACTTTAGGACACCGGCCGACTGGCCGAAGTGGCTCAAACAATTCGAGCGATTCAAAGTGGCGTCGGAACTGCACACCAAACGAGAGGAGAGTCAGGTCAACATGCTAGTATATTGTATGGGGCCGGAAGCGGAGGACATACTCCAATCCTTTGGATTATCCCAAGTAGATGTAAGCAAGTACAAGACGGTAAAGGGGAAGTTTGACTCCTTCTTCAAGGTTCAGAAGAATGTGATTTACGAGCGGGCAAAATTTTTCAAACGTAAGCAGCAAGAAGGGGAGCCGGCGGATGTGTTTATTAACGATGTTTTCACATTGGCCAAATCGTGCGATTTGAAGGACCTCAAAGAGGAACTCATCACAACGGTATTAGTCATCGGTGTGGCCGATGATAAGCTGTCGGAAATGTTACAACTGGACCAAGACTTAACGACAGACCGCGCTATTAAGCGTATCCGGCAGGCGGAACTGGTGCGGCAACAGCAACAGCTCGTCCGGACCCAGTCGAGTGCCGTGGAGGTAGTGCAGCACAGCAACCGCGAGCGGGATAGAAAAGGAGGAGATAAGGATAAGGGGATGAGGGGTAGTGTACGCCAGGATAGAGCTGGCAGACAAGGAAGTGTATAAGTGCTCACGATGTGGGAGTACACAAGCGCACCAGTGGTCGAAGTGTCCGGCGAACGGGGCCAAGTGCTATCGCTGTGGACGTTTAGGGCACTTTGGTAGATGTGCGGCCAGGGGGACGTCCACGAATTGAGAGGGGAGCAGCAGGGTTTTAAGACACCCTCTGCCTATGAGACACAGACAAACGAGTATTATTATATGGGTGAGGTAGCCCTGGAAATTTGCTCAGACCCATGGTTTGTACAGCTCAAAGTGCTTGGGACAACTGTTTCTTTTAAAGTCGATACAGGCACTGATGTGTCTGTTATCGGAGCACCACTATGTTGCCAGCTGGACCTACCAATCAGATCAACGGAACGCAAGCTGTTTGGAGCGGGCAGAAACCTTATTGAAGTACTAGGGACGACTACTGCATCTTTGCGGTGCTAAGATAAGGAGGTTCAGCAAGAAGTGTTTGTAGTGCAGGGCCAACAGGTTCCCTTGCTGGGGCGGCCGGCAATACGGGCCCTGGATATTCTAAAAATGAAGGTACATGAAGTGGACGAACAGAAGACCGGGGACAACAAATATTCAGGGGATGCCAAATATTCCGGAGTCTTTGGAAGGCTGGGTAAATTCACACATGAGTACCATATACACCTTCAGGACGATGCCAAGCCATATGCAGTAATGGCACCTCGAAGAGTACCATTGCCATTGCGTGACAAAGTCAAACTGGAGCTCGACCGGATGGTAAAAGACGGAGTCATCACATCAGTGGAGGTACCAACAGAGTGGTGTGCACCAATGGTGCTGGTCCCGAAGAAGGGTGGATCAATTAGGGTGTGTGTGGATTTTACAGAGCTCAATAAATTTATCCATAGAGAGCGACTGCAGTTACCCTCAGTTGAAGAGTACCTGGCACAGCTTCAAGATGCGAAATGGTTCTCGGCCTTGGATGCCTCAAATGGATTTTGGCAGGTTCCCCTAACACGTGCGAGTGCACCACTCACTACCTTCATCACACCCTTTGGGCGGTACCATTTCAATTGCCTTCCCTTTGGCATTAATTCCGGCCCAGAACACTACCAGCGGCAGATGCAGCAAGTGGTGGGAGGTATGCCTGGGGTTGTTAACCAGGCAGACGACATACTGGTGTGTGGCCGCACCAAAGAGGAACACGACCAACGGTTGGACGCAGTATTGGGTAAGCTGGCGAACTGTGGCATCACCCTTAACAAGGCAAAATGCCACATTAGAGTACAGAGGGTAAAGTTTCTGGGGCATGTAATCACAGAGGGCAAGGTAGCACCAGATCCAGACAAAACAAGGGCAATCACAGACATGCCAGATCCTACAAACGTGCATGAACTTAGAAGATTCCTGGGTATGGTAAACTACCTGATGAAGTTTATACCACACCTAGCAGACAAAACTCACCCTCTGCGGATGTTACTACACCAGGATACGGAGTGGGAGTGGGACCAACCCTAGCAAGAGGCAATACAAAAATTGAAGAAGGAGCTTAGCCATCACCCCTGTTTGGCGCTGTATCAGCGAGGAGCGGCAACACGAGTACTAGCAGATGCCTCTTCCTAAGGCAGTGTATTGGAACAACAGCAGCAGGGGGAGTGGAGGCCAGTCGCTTTCGCATCTCGAGGACTTACCGATGTAGAATCACGGTACACCCAGGTCGAAAAGGAAGCATTGGCAGTCACGTGGGCGTGTGAGAAGTTCCGTGAGTATGTCGTTGGAGCTCACTTCACAATTCTCACAGACCATAAACCACTGGTAGCGTTACTGGCCACAACACCGCTGACAGAATTAACACCACGGTTGCAGAGGATGAGAATGCGTCTTATGTGCTTCAAGTACAATATTACCCATGTAGCAGGCAAAAGCTTCTTTGCACCAGACACAGTGTCACGGGCCCCAGTTGATCAACCCGCACGGGATAGCGGTGACGTTTTAGAAGAGGAACTGTTTGTAGAAGCAGTCATGGGAGAATTGCCATTTTCGGACGTTAGTTTGAGGGTCATCAAGACCGCACAAGAGCAAGATGTAGAGTACCAACGGTTAAAGGAATGCATCATGGGTGGCTTCACTGACAACCAGTCACAATTCTGGCAGTACAGGGGACAATTAGCATGTCACGAAGGACTTATCATGAAGGGCCCACGAGTATTTGTGCCTAGGTTGCTGCGAAGTGACATGCTAACCAAACTCCATGAAGGGCACATGGGAGTAGTGAAGTGTAGACGTAGAGCCCAGGAGTCTGTCTGGTGGCCGAATATTACTATTGACATCAACAGGATAGTGGAGAATTGCCAGCAGTGCGTGCAAACAAGAGTACAACGAGCGGAACCCCTCC
>PNEQ01016805.1:0-18895 GCA_003012365.1 Medauroidea extradentata
CTTCCCGAGTGAGTGTAAATTGGGGCGCGCCGGCAGTTGGGCTGTCGAAGTCTTTAGCGACGGCACTGTAGTGAGTGATAGCTCGCGCTTGGTTTAACACCGCATGCGGGACGCAACAGGTCGATTTCTGGGCCCAAATGGTTTTAACTTTGTGAAAATAACTCCACATTTTTGGGGAGGAAACGTGTCGAGCATCAGTTTGTGAGTGGTAAAGCATCGCTGCCCATGAGTCAAATGGGGGCGATGGTCAAAGGAGAGGATTAAAGTGCACTTGTATGTACATCAGGTTCATCGATAATATGAGAGATTCTATATGCATTGTAACATGAATTGTAATTTTATCAGTGTTCATGGATATTTAATGGCTTGTTGCGGAAACGAATGTAACTCTTGTGTAAAGGAGAATTACTTCTGGAATTGGTTATTACATGAGATTTAAACTATTTTGTGTTTTCTCTGCTCAAGAACGATGTGTCAAACGAAGTCCTGGTCCCTAATGAGCTATAAGCGTTGGTTAGTGGACATGGTTTTTTTCTTGCCCCTTGTGTATTTGGAGCTGGTAACTTATTTTGGGAGTCATTTCTATTGAAATCGGCTCAGTAAACTGAACACTTCTAAAGACTACCTCTGGGGAAAAAAAATACTGGTTGCGTCTAATCCTTGTACAATTGGATGGAGTTATGCAGACGAGAACAAATCCACAAATTACTGGAGCTGAGATATTAAAGGTCAAAGTCTACTGTGTCCATACGAATATTGTAGAAACTGTTTTTTTTCTGGCCTGTTATATTTATTATAATATTATGATATACTTGTTCTCTTTCTAGTATATACTTCTTACCTTCTTCTTCTACTTGGTATAATTATCTCAAAATAAATTACTTTGTGGACTGGTTCCAATCTGCATAACACCATCCAATTGGCAGTGACTTACCAAATGTGGTTCCAAATATTTTCTAATCCAAATGCCATGAAATAACTTTTGTTTGAAAACTGTTAAAAAAAATACTATCCATTAAAAACCAGACGTAATTTCTACCCCTTTCCCACATGCCCATTTATACCTTTAAGAAGTATATTTTGGGTGATTCTGTCCGGTACTTTTAAGTGGTTTGGAAACTACATACCTCTTGACTATACAAAAACTTTGTAAAACACATCACCACAGCTCAAAAAGAAATTTATTTACAGTTAAAATTACTACATTCAAATTAATTAAAAAATGTCTTTTACAAAAGTGCAATGAAACATAGAAGTAGAAAAAATTATGTTCAATGTAAGTTATTACCTATCCACTCCAGAAATAAAAGGAAAAACTACTTAACATCTACTAGAGTTGGTAACCAAATTTACTAAAGTTTATACACATACATGAAACTCTTGAGCTGAAATTAATATTTTAAGTTAGAAATAAATTCCAAAATTTTATTTTTTTAACCTAATTCTCATAAAATAAAAAAAAAAAAGAATGCTGTTAATTTTCTCTATGAACAATTGTCACAACTTCTCACTCATTGATGGAGTAATTTGTGACCTTTTCCTTTTGCTAACCACATCTGTTTGATTCAGAATTTTCAGTATGTCTTGAAATTATACCCAAGTTTCATCATGTTTATCAGATCTTTTATTAATGAAATTTAAGGCCTTTCTTCACTGTCATAAAATAGATTTTCAAGTACTTCCCGTAGCCACCAGTTATTGTACACACAACACACACAATCAATCCAGCCCCTTAAGTTGTATCCGTAACGTAACTTTCTCAGTTTTACTGATGAGCTGCGAAGTCACTGCTTGTTCAGAAAATTATGTGAGCTTGAAATTTATTATAGAAGTACTGAAGCTATAGAATGGATCTGGTGTGAGCTATTGGCTGTGACATCTAGAATCTTTCGTCTAAAACATCTCTTACATTATCTACATCATTCTTGGAACTATAGAAAAATGTGACACCTCCAATAAGATTGGTACAATAACTGAAAACTCCCATAGGTGTAATAATCTGGTCCGTAACTGGTCACTGCAAGCATATAAAACAATATAGTGTTGTGGTCTAGGTTCTCACTACTCAAACAGAAGCTTTTTGAATGTAGTACTCCATTCTGTTTTTTTTTGTTATTAATTTTGGTAAATTTCCCCAATATCTTGAAATAACACACAGGAAATGAGCTCACAACTGTCGGTTGATACCCACAGCTTGAACGAGACTTCCATTTCTTCTGCCAGCTCTTCATAATCATCTCGTATAACAGCAATTACAATTTCCATGCCACAGAACACGGCCCATCCTGACAGCATAAAGACTCATTTTCTACATTGCAGACCATGAGATCAAACACTTCCTTGTAAAAATGTTGACTTTTGATAGCTGAGTAAGAACATTACATTCCGATATAAGTGTAAACAAATGGAACAAGTACCAGTACTTCCCGCTAGTACACAGAATTTTGGCCTAAGCTCTACAAATGTAGAAACAACTATTTTTTTTTGTTTGTGTGTTTTGTCTTAAAACTTATACACTTCTTTCAAACCACACAAAAAGAGCCTTTTTATGTATGTTTACTTTTGCTCCAGTTAACACTCAAACTGACATAATTCTTCCCATGCGTCATTATACCATAATCATAGTTTTGTTAAAACTCTTAACTGAATTAATTGCTTCAAATTCAAAGACATTACTTGCCTTTCTTGATTATACTTTTGGAAGAACTTGTTTGTTCACCAAATCATACGTTTTACCAACTAAGTATTCACTTACACCAAATTCTTTCTGGGTTTGGCATATATATATATATATGTATAAGTTGAAGGAAGTACTGTGTGCTCAAAATATTTACCTTTTTGTTAATGGTGTCTGCCGTTTTCATTCTGTCCTTCAGTATTTTCACTAATTCTTCATAATGTGTACATATTTGTTTCTTTATCTTTCTATGGTTTTAAGTATCAGGTGAAATTTCTAGGTCAAATGATGTATTCAGTTTACGAGCGACTCTTTCTTTCATTTAATTTTTTTTTAAATAGCTGATGATTTTTCATCAATTGACACTACATCAAAAGCATTGCTTGCTTCATTCACAGAATCCACAAACACACTTGCTGGCTTGTACATATCACTATTATCAAGCGACTCACTTTGCTATATTTTGGACAAACATTTGCAACACATAGCTTTACCAGGAATAAGAATCCGTTTGGAATCATTTTATGGGTAAATCTAAGTTTACAACCCGTCTTATGTTCATAAAATAGGTCTCAACATGAATTGCCACACAAATGTGTGAATTTTTGTGAAAGATTTCTCAGTAAGGAAGTGCCGACTGCAACTCTCTCGTATCCTCATTAAATATATTGTAATAACCGGCTACTATGCATTTCTTTTTGTACTGTCTGACTGATATAGGCTTCAAGCATTTTACCCATCAAAATAAGGGATTGTCTCGGTTGTTGCAACAAACCTTAGAAATTAACTGGCTTTCATGGTTACTTTGATTAATGTAATTTTGTCTCTCACCCGTCTCTTTCTAATACATACTTTTTTTTGTGATATGTGCAGACAGTTTAAATGCTATCACAACTAGATTTCATAAGAAACAAGTTCTTATCACTGGCACTAAGCTCCAAAAAATCAGCATTGCACACTTAACATATCACAAAGTTCATTCCTGAAAACATCTACTGAACACTACATCATGTATTATTTGATACACAGTCATTAGACATGTATAACCAACCTAAATAACAACATACCACAGTACTAATACCCAACCTCTGAAGAGCATGTAAAGCTGCCTAAACACCACTTCCTCTCCTCCTGTCAGAGATCTACAGCAAACATAACTAGCAGACAGTACCAGGTCTGTGCATGTTCAAACAGACACAGTTGTGCTGCTAGCTGATGCAACAATCTTGCACACATATACACAAAATTAGGATGGAATTCATAGTGGTGATATAAGTAATACTTGAAATAAGTACTACTTATATTCATACTTAAGTACGATTTTCAATTCATGGTGCCACAAAAAGTATTGATCAATGCTATGGCTTCAAGCAATGCATCATATAGTATGTTTCAAATAAGTACTGCTTAAAATGTATTCACAGTCACAAAATAAGTTATACTTTTATCACTAGTATTCATTATCAAATAAGTATTGCTTATCTATGCACATAAGCAGTACTTCGTCAAGTCTGCTATCTTGGTGACATAAGTACCGGTTTTGTGTTTAAGGAATAGGTTATGTAGGTGATTCCTTTCTTCACATTGATATTTCATTCAATACATCAAATGAAAATTTTGAGCTAATAAAAACAATGAAATGTCATAAAATGAACATGGAATGAAACATAAAAATACAAATTTTAGTTACAAAAACATAATCCCATTTCTTAGTTTTTAAAGAGGCATAATTTCATTGTGTTTTGGTTCCTTAAAGAATTTTGTTTGGGATTGTATCAATGGTAATGGTGTTTTATTTGTAAATTTCATTTTAAAATTAACTCAGTAATGTGTTATCCTTACCTACCTTTGGACGGTGTTATGCATCAACCAGCTATGAGCCAATTATTAGTTGTAAATAAAAATGTATTTAAAGGTTCTCAACTTGGAACAATTCTTACAAGAAGTAGGCCTATTTCAGTCTTGTAAAAGAAATATTTGAAACACGCTACAGGACCAAAATACTTTTTAAGACAGTTTTAAAACTGAAAACGTTTTCACCTGAATTACTTAACAATATCGATTGGCGCATAGCTGGTTGATGCATAAAACCGTCCATTTTATAATGAAAAAGTTTCAGATAAAAATTGTTTATAACCCACCTATAATAGGCATATTTTTAAATGTAGGTCTACCTAGGCCTAATGAACACTACACACAGTAAAGCATAGCTGAACTGTAATACTGATGTACATCTTTAGTTACTAAGCTAATATGTAAAAAAGAAACTGTAGTTTACATTGCACAAAAAACAGTAGCAACTGTTCCATTGACAAAACTACCACAAAGAACATGCTTCAAACCCATTAGTTGTATCCCTATGTAGGCTAACTTACACCACAGTAACAGCAACACGAGATGCAGTGCGGCTATTTTTAAGTATTTAGAATAAAAGACCATTACATTTTTAAACAATAACAGCCAAAGGCCTAATGTTAGGACCTACTTATAAACACAAGAATAATAATATTTTCATTGAAGTGAACTAACTTTAGTTTCATTTATAACCTAACTTAATTTTCATAAGTTGAAATCTTACAAAACAATAATTATGAGTTCACACCATTTTATTTTAGTACACAAGATTGTTCACTTTATCTCATCACGCTAGAAAATCGCAAATATGCTCCAAGTCAGTTTTGTGACAGGTTATGTTATCCGTTGATAGGCAAAATATCTCCAGCAATAATTAGTACAGTTTATAAACTTCACTTCCATCAAAACATGAGGTGCAGACAAGCACACGTTCAGGCTGTATAATATAAGAGCATTACATTTTCAGACAGTAACAGCCACACTGTTAGGACCTACTTGTGAAAAGTATTATGTTAACTTCATAGAAGCAAACTAAAGAACATTTGGTAACCTATAACCTAAAAAAATTACTGCCAAATGCAACATGAACATAGCAATAATATTGTGGAAACTTGCCAGCTTTGAATCTGGCAGAAAGCAGTAATCATAAGACAACAACATTAAAATTTAGTACACTTTACCACTTCATTCACATAAATTACATGTGATCAAAGCCATCTTAACAGGTACTGGATTAATTAGCTGCCTTTATGAACTTTAATTCCACCCTAATTTAGTTTTGTACACTGAATATCAACAAAAACAAGATTAAGTACATTTTTTCATCAAGAAGTATGCAGCATGTTTTCAAAATGTATTTTTCAGCAAGTCGAGTTGTGAAAGTGAAATTTTATTTCACAATTACCAAACTGCAGAAAAACAAAAATAATATGTACAAATTAACTACAGCTTTGACATCCATGTTGTTATTTAATATTAAACTTGAATTAAAACAAGAGAAAAATACTTTATAAAGTGGAACTGAGAATCAAATGTAACCAAATATTAAATTACACTGCATGACTGATGTAAATAAAATAAAAGTTTAGTTTTATCATGTTTGTAATGATTTTGTATCAATTCTTATTTGGATACTTCATCAAGTACAACTTGACCTCCTATATAAGTAGTACTTGTTTAAGTATTTGTTTATGAAGTAGTAGTTTATGAATTCATTGCTAAAATAAGTATTTCTTTAAGAATAAGCATTACTTCAATAAGAGTAACTAATTTTCCAAACAAGCCTTTGACTATGAATTCCACCCTTAGAGCCCTATTTGTTTCACAATAAAAGATATAATGCATACAATTTAATTTAAACACTTTTTTTTATTCTCTTATACATGAAATATTTTTAAATATATAATTTATTATGGTCACGTATAAAAAGCATTTCCTGTCATAGACTTGCATCCAAACCACTCACTGTATCAAGTAGAAATTTCTTTTGTTTAAAATATGTTAAAAATATAGGCCTACTATCTATATAAAAAATTAATAAATAAATTGTACCTCTTCCACACATGCCTGAAAACGGGAACTTTGCGGAAAATAGTTTATTTTGAGGGGTTATATTTTGTAAAGATAGCCAAATATAATATATTTTTTATTTCCTTAGTACTACTCACTAATGTCTACAATGCATGAAAAAAATAAGTTATTACCAACCCTTTAACAATTTTGGCTAGCCAAATGTTGCAAAAACAGATTTTTTTCAGGTGCTATTGACCCCTAAAAAAGAGGGATAGGCTTGATTGCTACAAACATAAATAAAATATTTTATTAACAAGCTTTCTAAAGAGCTATGGCAGAGTTCTGTAGCAGCAAAGGATAGAAAAAGTTAACGACTACATAATGACCCTAAAATGTCACATTTTTCCTCTTGGCAAATTAATCAAATTACCTATATCTTGGGAAATTTGTTTTATTTTTAAAATAATTTTGTAGTCTAAAACAAGATATACAAAGTTTAATTAAAATAAATATCCAGATTGAAAAAGACATGCGTTGATTTAAAATTGAATTACCCTGAGGATGAAATGGGAGAAACCTGGCAATATACTTCCTTCTCTTCAAACAAGATTGTGTCCAATTCTACAAATCCTCTGCTACAAAGTTCCCTTAGATACTTCTGCAATACAAATTACCAAAGTCTGTAACCTGTCTAGATCCACTGGTTATTGGTAGTATTGTTATTTTTAAACGATTCCTGCAACTGGAGCAAGTTACAAACTAAGAAAGTATTTCGGACATACACCATTGCAGCAAACAATGTGTCACAAAAAACCAGAGAATTCACACAAACAGACAAGTAAACAAACAAAAGGACTACAATTGGCAAACAAAGGTAAATATGTAAAATTCCAAAAGGAATTCGTCTGTAGGTGCTCCTCTCACTGTATGTACCTGATGACCGAGACAGATCGCAGTCTCAGAAACGTCAAATTTTGTTTTGTTGCATGACCATTGTGTTCGTCTATTTTTCTTAGTCTTACTGTCCACAGTTACTGTGTTATCTATTTTACATTCACTTTCTTAAGGTGTCTGTGTTTCTGCTGTCATCTACAGCCAGTTTTTTGTAGTTCACTTTGTTTTGTTTATTTGCTGTTTTAATTATTTTTTGTCTCTCGTTTAGTACTTATTAAATTCCTTTTGTGGAATAATCTGAGTTATTTATATTTTCTTTGGTTCATTTTTTGGTGCTTTGGTGCTCGTTTGTGTTATTTTCTTCTAAATCACCGACTGAATTCCTTGTGAAATTGTATGTTTACCTTTGTTTGCCAGTTGCAGTCCTTTTGTTGGTTTACTTGTACGTTTGTGTATATTCTCAAGTTTTCTGTGAGACACCATTTACTGCAATGCAGTATGCCCAAAATACTTATTTAGTTTATTGATAATATTAGTGTGCTGGCACAACCAAGAATGGTCAACCTTCTTCAAACATGTGTTGAAAGAAGATGGATCAGTGGTGAGTTTCTAACAAAATAAAAAGCAACTTCTAAAAAACTGTACTATCTTGAAAATCCACGAATCTGTGAAATCATACAGAAGAAACATAACACTTTTGGTCATTTCTGGATGAAAGCAGCTGAACTAAATGTGTTATTCCTTAGTTATGTTACTTCTAAAAATTATACATATTTTATCTCATAGTAATGCAGGAGCATAAATGATATAAGAAGCTTTGCCACAAGTGTAATACTACGTGTCAGTTCTGGGCAATGTAAAGAACAGCATAAGGCTTGTCCATTCTTGTATAAAAACCTTGCTGAAGGTACATAGAACATTCAGAACCGAAGCAGAGAGGATAAGATATGGCTAGGGACAGGACAATTTAACGAATTAGATGACCTGCATGCTAGATTCCTTTGTACTATGCATACTTAAGCCCCAAATAGAAGTTAGAGGACAAATAGTCTGGGCTTCAGCATGCATAGGATAGTTGATTCTAACAACCAAATCATTGAATTTGCGAAATGTTTCTGTTACTAGATATGGCTACTGCTAAAGTCACAAAACAAAAAGGTTTTGGAGATCAAAGAACTGGAAAAACTACTTTTGTATGCAGTAGATGAGCCACATTAATAGTTTGCACGAGATCCAAATGCATGACTAAATTATGCCTAGTTCATACCTGAATTCTCATTTCATTACATGAAACTCTTTTGTACAAAGACATAAGCTATATCGCATGTGTTCTGTTGAGAAATATTTTAGAGGGTCACAAAAATTTAGTTTTTCAATTTTATTGGAAATGTAATACATACTTTTTCTGATTAATTTTCTACTGGTTCAAACCTGTATTTAAAATACAAAATAAATATATAACTGTCATTCTGTTACTCATGAAGCTTCTTGACTTCCCCAACCTATACATTTTTCTCTATACATGCCAACAAATTTGAAAAATTTTGCATGAGTGACAAATTATATTCCTGAGCTCAAATATATGCAGAAACCACAAGTTAATGGACTGCTAAGGATCCCTAAAGAAACTGATTTAGTGTTTGCAAGCTTAGAAACCAACAGATTGCTAACAGCTGAAAAAGATTCTTTCCACAACACAGCTGTGTTGAATGATGTAATGTGCCAGTATTTCTGAAGGTCAGTTATTCTAGCACAGAGGCGAACGTTTTATGATGGGAGCACCATCTGGTTCCTTTATGAAGGTCATAAAAAACACTTGTGGTTTTAAACATGCCTTGTGAACGCGTCACGTTTATCTGTACAGAGGGCAGAGCAAGGATCTTTTTAATGGCCTTTTCTCAGCAGCATTCTGCACGCAATTAACACAGTTAATCCATGCACTTGTAGAGTTCCTATTTTTATCATTTTGTATATAGCCTACAGCACTCAAGGCCATAATTTGACTTAATATTGGCATTTGGAATAGCAGTACCAATTTTTCTTTTATAATGCAAGTAACTATTGGATCTTGTAAAAACATAAAATTAATACTACAATTATTGATAATGTGAGTTAACCAAAACTTTTAGACTTGTGGCTACCTGTGTTTGGGTGTTAATGCAACAATAATTTTCTCCTTATATTAACTCTCTCTTCAATGCAGATGACACTAAACTATATACATAATTTTTAAATATTTACAAACCTCTTATGAAGAAACCAACACAAAAATTAATTTTTTGCACAAAGTATGATTATATGAAACTGCAGTAAAAAATTTAAACTGACCTAATAAGTGAACTGCTATTTTAACAGTACTTACAAAAAGTTAAATTGTTCAAAGAAACTAATAAACTTAATATTCACCCTACTTAAACCCTTAAATCTATAACATTACACATATTATGCCACACTTGTTAAGATACAACAGCAAATTATTTCTATTCCTTATTTTTTAATCCTCAGAAATTGTACATACAGGAATAAAATTTTAATACATCCATGAAAATGTATTTTAGCCTTATGCTGCTACCTTAAAATAATTTGCAAAATTAATTTTAACTGCATTACGCAATTACAACAATATTAACCAAACTTGCTGTAGTCATATGTAATAAAATTATAATGTATACTATATTATATCATGAGATGATATCTTCAGGGCTTAATCATTATGAAACATTATAATTTTGTTACATACGTTTGCAGAAGAGTTTGGTTAATACTGTTGCAATTTCATAATGCAGTTAAAATTAATTTTATGTATCATCTCGTAGAGAATAAAAAAAATTTTTATCTAAATAGAAGACTACATTAGTTTTACTCTTTCAATCACTGCCATGATTTGTAAAAAAATTATAAAAAAATATTTTATTATACAAAGAAATTTCCTTTGATTCATTACTGAAATGCAAAATATTGATAAAAACACAAATAAGTTGAGCAGAAATAAGGTGACAGACTGAACACATTATTTCCATACAAAATAAAAAAATATATATAGATAGTACTTTTACTAATGTGCACATAACTATTCCTAACATGTGAACACTTGTTTTACTTTAAAAAAGTTGCTCAAAAAAGGTTTTGAACTGTCACAATTTTTTTCCCTTTCAGTATATTACCCACATAACAGAATTGTGTGTACAGTACCAAATAATTCAATTAAATATATTATGTGGTTATATTTTTTAACTATAATGATGTGATCATTTAAAACATGGGTACTTCTACAGATGTATGTAGTTTTTTTATAGAAAAGTGTGTGTGTTTAGTGTCATGTTTCATGTACATTCATTCATTATGCCAAATTGACTATGAGCTACACACATGTAAACACTTTTCTTTTAGTATTGTAAGTGAGACCATTTATTTACTTATTTATTTAATACATCCAGTAGAGCCATGATTGAACTGTCAATGGCTATCGGACAAGTCACAATAAAATATGCATATGTACACGAGTTAATTTTTTTAACACAAACATTTTACGTTGTGACATCTTCATGATACTATTTTACTTATATTCTGAATATTCAATTACTGTGTAAAAACAACTGTTTAACAAATAATTTTTCAATTTAATTATAAAACTCCTACAATCACTGTTAAAAGTTTTTTTTATGTTATAGGCAATTTATCGTATAAAATAGTGGCTGAATACAAAACACTCATCTGGAATCCCTTGAGTCTTGTAGTAGGCTTTTGCAAATGCCTAGCATGCCAATTACTATAACTACGTATTTCAAAATTCATCGGGAGTATATCGGCGTTTTCAATCACAAAACATAAAACAGTGTACATATTGACAAGCCAAGGTCATGATTCCGTACTTTTTAAACAAGCCATGACATGAATAAAATTAAATTGTTCCAGCAATAATAGCCTTTATTGCTTTTTTTTTTGTATTTTAAATATCTTCGCACTATCCACCGAATTTCCCCAAATCATTATACCATACGTCATTAACGAATGAAAATAAGAATAATAAAACAAAACAGTAGTCTGTAGATTCAGTAACCTAATTGTGTTGGCAATAGCATTACATGAAGTACAAAGTTTAGGTAACAATTTACCAATATGACCTTTCCAAATTAACGATAACACACACCTTTTTAATAATTGCAAACCAAGAAACAATATGTTGACAATTTGGTCATGAAATTAATGTCATTCAACTTTATTCGCATTAGGTATTTATTTACATTAAATCATTCCAGACAAGTCCCTGTTCACATATTCAGGGACGGTTTCACAGAGTCTGTTTAAAAGTGTTGGTTATCTGACCATATGGTAAATATAAACAAAACTTTTAACTACCGGTTAAAACAAAAGTATTTCTGAAACCACTTCTCCAGTTTAAAAATGTTATGATTAGCTAAGTGCTGGATAAGGTAAACTTGGCAATCAAGCAGCGACGTTTCACGTTGTGATTGGGTGTTAAATAGTTTTTTTTTAAGTCACAGATAACATTAGCTTCTAAACAATGGACAAAAGAGGTTAAAAGTGCATGTCCCGATATTTTTATTACCTCTGAAAACGAACTTCTAATTACCCTATTGAATAATGTTCCAGGGGCGGATCCAGGGGTTGGCCCACCTGGCCCGCCCCCCCCCCCTTTGGATTTCTTAATGAGAAACTCATTTATACTCTATTACAATTTGCAATTACAATGAACTGTTATTAAAAGTGATAGGATGAAAATATTGTTACCCACTTTAAGCCGTGGTGCTAGTTTGGTAAATCCATAATTCAAAATAAGTGTAGTATGTATTTGTGGGGTTGTCAAAGGGTCTTCTTGTCAGCAGCGAGCAGCATGAGAGTGTGAGTCACGAGCCCACAGACCACCACGAGTATTCCGTTATACAGACTACCTCTCCCTCCCTAATCCACCCCTCCCGGACTCGGGTACATTTTTACCCCCTCCGCCTCTCTAAGTCTCTTACTCCCAAACCGCACGGACAACACAGCGTTGTCGTCACATTCCATTAGTTGGCAGTAGACAGTGCAAGTAAATAACTTTGGTATGAAGAGAGTTATATTGTTGAATTTAATGAAGATTTATTTTGGTGTTTATGGCGTAACGAAGGCACATAATGGTAAGTTAAATCTAGTGATTTTTATTTATTCCGGTTTTGTTTAAGGATAGGCGTATTTAATAAATATATGAACCATGACAAGAGTAATTAATTTGGCTGGACAGACAGGAATTCAGATATTATTGTATCCTCCAGAATACGAGTCCATTATTTTTAAACAGGCTGTTTATCATTTTAACAACAATGAGCCCTCGCAACAGTATCTGAAATAAGTTGTGAAGTCATTAATTTTGAGAATGCTGGAATAGCAAACGTATTCTGCTTGCCAGGAAAAAAGTAGGCCTACTCTTTTTACAAGCTTACAAACTGTTCAATTTCCATGAAATTTCATTTCTACATTTCAATTTATGTCCAGGGCTATGAATATGCAATCAATGGGTGACTGTTTATTCTGCGTCATGCCATGGAAATGAACCCTGGTCGCAGGCTGCCAGTTTCTCTGAGCAATTTTTTGTATGTTTTAGTGTTTTAGAGTCCTGTAACATAAAGCTAAAAGGTAGAAGAAATTCTAGTTAATGTTTGTTTCTTTCGCCTAGTTTGTGGCAATAACAAGGTTGTACACATAACCAGTCCGTTGGTTACTGCCTCTTTGTTATATTGTTTTTTTGCTTAGTGCATAACATAAATCGACTGGTTTATTATCATATCCAGTTGAATTAATATGTCCATTGGTTGTTAAAGGTCAAGGTTAACAACATTATTGCCGTAATTTATTTAGTTAATAAGTAGTACGCCATTGTTTTTATTTAATTATATTGTTAAGTAGGTACATCGTTTCTTTGTGCATATTTTTGTCAATAATGTGTTTAGTATTTCAAAATATTGTACTAAAATGTGTGTTTCTCTGTCACAAATTCAGTAAATTCTTATTTTCCAAAAAATCTTTTACTGAATTTCCCAGCTCATTAAAGGAATCTAATCATCTGCAATTATTTACCAAACACTCACAAGTCACAATTCATTACTGTATTTTGCAGAATTTTTACAACTTGTTTCTGTTATTTATTAAATTTTATTACTTTTACTTTTTTGTGTCAGCCTACAGTATAAACAGAGGGCTTTATATTTAAAAAGAACCATTCAATTTTCATTGTATTGTGTCATTTCTATGTTTTTTTCTCTTCTCTCACAGGGAAAAAAATGTGCTGTATATGTATTGTAATGTACTATGCTGTAATGTACTGTAGACAATATTGAGTGCAAAACAGAGGAGCATTTATTTAGAAAACTTCTCGAATGCGGTTTGTGCAAATGTGCATTACACAACCCTCTTCGACATTATCCATATATTTTACCTGCACACCTCCTACACTGCACTGCTTGTATACATACACGTTTTTTATCACAACACTAAGGATTTAATATTTTAAACATATTTTATCCTTAAAAATATAGTAATTTCTTAAAGTGGTATATTAAAATTTTCCGGTTCATAAAAACCTTGAAAAGCACAATTTTGCACGATAAAATTCAAATTTTTACAGGGGAGGGCCCCCGGACCCCCCTCCATTACTTGGGTATCAGTATCTCCTTTACAAGGCATGGGCCCCCCACCCTTGACCAAGAGCTGGATACGCCCCCGTAATGTTCTCATATTGTGGAATTTAAAAAACAGATGCAGTGATGTGGAAACAGAAAGAAGAATATTGGAAGACAGTAGCAAAACGTTCAACCCTCTTTTGGGCGTGTGCACATACCGACAAAATTTTAAAAGCAAACTATGAAAACATAAAGACATTGATAGGAAAAAAAATAATAGCGAAGAATGCATACAAGTCTTCAAGGTGTGATGTGGAATGCCACAGAAATTCACTTCAACAGATTTGTACGAAAAAGTCAAAATTCGTAATAAACATGGACGAAAGTAGGCTTGCAGTGAAACTTCTACTTTGTTTCGTCGTTAATGGTTTTACTTTGCAATTTCCGATTATATTTGTGTAAAATTACTACAAGGATTTTCTCCATGTTTGTGTTATTTATATTTGGCGAGCATAACCTCTCATGAATAAAGTCAAATATTAATTGAAGATTTATTTTCCTTAATAACAATCTTTGATTCATACTTTTCAGAGGCATTGAATATTACCGCATTTTGTTGTCATGTATGAAACATTAAGTAAAAAACAGTTTAGACGTAAGTTGTGCTATGTTTAAAAATCTTTATATGCTAGCAGAAATTTATGCATTTTTCACATCCATTTACAAAAAATAAGTGAGCCTTCTGTGAAATATAACCAAAACTTAACTTCTTCCTCTCAAAATTTAAAACAAAAACAGAAAAGAACAGCAACATACATTATACAAGACATACAGTAATCACTGTTGAAACACGAAAAATCTTTCTCGCAATAGTAAGAAAGTAAATATTTTTGTGTCAGATAAAATATGATTACAAAAATTGTCAGATATCAGCAAGGAATTCTTCGGTTTGGAAATACCAATACAGAGTTTTGTTTGCAACCATAATCTTTAAAAAATTATGCTTGCCATATCCCTCAGTTGTGAAACAAATTTTGTATTGGCAGTTATACATAAATTTTGAATGAAACTACTACCTAATAAATATGCAAGAAATGAAGACTTCCTTAGTACAACTTTACCGAAGGTGTCAAGTTTCTTGTACCTTTCACGCCAACCTGTAAGTTTACGAAAATCTGTAAACTGTCAATACATTTTTCTGATTTTGCAACACATAATCATGTCTTCATCACAAGGGTTACGTCTTATTGCTTAAAAACCCAATCTGACATATTTGTCAATCGTTCTGATTAACTCAGTAACCGGAACTTCTTGTGTTTAAATTAACCATTGGTTACCACTAGTTAAACAGCAGTTTTAAGTTAACTATAATTCGAGAAACACAAAAACACTGCTAACCATCACTTAAAATTTAATCAGGTGATAATAGAAACAAAGCCAGACATAGTGAAACTGGCACTCAGTCAACCATTAGCAACTGTATCTGCTCTGGTAATTGTATTTTCAAAGTTAAATAGTATACATCACATCACGACAAGCTACTCCCACTAATCTGAATTTTATAACAGGTAACACTTATTTTCTAGTACCCTACATAAAGCTCAAAGCTGTTACTGATACTGAATTTTTTATGAACAGGTTTGTAACGCTCATAATCTTTTCCTGCAACATACGATCTTATCAGAGATTAGGATGTCATCAGTCACTGTTATAGACACAATTTATTATTTTTCTCTTTGTGGTTCCTCATATTCCATTACAATTATTTGCCACGGGATGAAACAAAGAATTACATTAAATATGATTACAAAATCTAATTTGTTCAGCTCTATAATTTGAATAGTATATTTTTTAATGTGTTACAATACTGGTTGTATACAGTCTATGAGCTTTCTTTTCTAAAAATGGGCTACCATGTTATTTTCGGTTGTTCTATCATTAATGACACAAATATAATCACATTTGAATTATTTATCTAAAACAGTGGCTCTTACTTATTAAGAACTAATTCTGACAAACAAAATTTAGTTCATTCAGGGCAATACGGTTTTTAACATACAAACAACTAATTCTGATGAACAAAATTAATTTCCTACAGGGCCAGAGTATTTTTATATCAAAAATGTTATTCTTTCCCGGAAAAACCACCTTAAAGAATATGAGCACATCCTGCTTGACATCAATATCTCATTCATCTGAATTCCTTTTCCCCACCAATGTAAATATTTACATAAATTCACTGTATAATACAGTGGTGCTCCGCCAGTTTCTCAATGCTTCCATAAATGTTAAGGAACAAGGCCTCTTACCCATTAAAGTGCGAAATGCCATTCCATTCCACCATTAAGGCAGTTTCACATTGAAGTTAACATGGACCTCCTTACGTTATCTTTGCGTTAACTTTATAGAAAAATTTACAGCCAATTTGTTTGACGTTTCACAGTGAAGTTAAAGAATTAGGTTGATTGAAGTACAAGGCTACCAATTGTAGTCAAGTTTTCGACAAATTCACCAAGATTATTATATGGTATTGTGCTGCTCACGTAAAATGTAAATTGTTTAATTATAAGTGTGGAATAACTATCTTCTAGTTATACTAACTAATATTCACTTACTGACTTGTTTCTTTAGTCTAACATTAAAAATACTTTATTAACGATTCTGTTGGGATTCTATTTATTTCATGAAATGGGAAGGCAAATCTTTTAGTTTAATGGCTTTCGTGAGACTGGTGAGACACTTGTTTGATATTTTAACAACATGTTTGCGGTTTAAACATATCACACCTACCTCAGTGAACAGCGAACTTGCAAACCATCAAGTTAAATTTATTGTAGAGTCCTTGAACGAATGTTGTAGCAACACATTAGCTCTGAATTATTTATAAATAAATAAATGATAATTTACAACTCACTAAGCAACCATAGTGACACATATATTAGGCAGTGCACTTACAATTACCTCGTCACACGAGTTACAAATCATATGTGGAATTAAAAATATTTACATAAAATTACAATAACAAACATTTTGCTTTCACTACACTTCAGAACACAACTATGACAAATTTACATCTTTTCATACACTCTCGTACATGCACGAGCGAGTAGCACACAATTTGAGGTTACGAGAAATGTGTAAAACATTAGTTTTGGTGCAATAAATTCTCGTAGGCAATAGCCAACAAAAGAAGAATTCCTCTTCTGATTAGCTCTTCTTAACTTCACCTTTACGTTATGTTGAAGTTGTCTCAACTTCGACATTTATAAGTTACCGTTGTGTCGCTGATAATTCAATGTGAAAACACTGCAGCGTGACCTATAATTCAACTTAGCTATAACGTAAAGGTAACATAAGAAGCTTCATGTTAAGTTCAATGTGAACAACCTTTAATCTAGTGCTATCCAAATATTTAGGCAACAGCAATATTTTTCCCTACACTTTTCAGAGGTTTCTTCTGCTTTGTACTTTAGGCCTACTTTAAGGGCCGTATCTAAGAACAGCTTTTGAATGACAACCAACTGCTCACCAATGCTTTTTCTATGGGGATAGCAGTTGGTTGTCATTCGAATGCAGTTTATAGATACAGCCCTAAATCTCTGGCTTAACATCAGCTACAATGCTGACTACTTCCTCACAAGAGCAATTAACAATAATTGGGACTCAGAAATTTAGGTACACACATGGCAAACATAAGTATTTTACATGAAAAACTAGCATATCATGTCATGTTCGCTGAACAAAACATGCAAACAGTAAACTTTCACTCTTAAATTAAACTTTTAAAAATAATTTCTGAAAACTGCCCAAAAAATGTGCTTGTCAAGGTCTCAAATAGCAAACTATTTCTATAAATGTATTTTCAATATACACATAAAAGGTTGGTTACTAGTAAAAATGTCTATTTTTAAATTCTGGAATTCCAAAAAGCAAATAACTATAAAAACTGTTTCACAGTTCAAGAACAAACACTTTATTTTACTTAAGCTAAGATTTAACATACAAAATTTAAAAAAATGTGTTATAATGAACAGTGTAACATGCTGTATTTATAGATACCTCGTGAGAACTTAAATCACACAAGGGGCAATAAATATAGGGTCACTTAGACAATAGGATAAAATTTGAGTATTTTAAAGAAAAAATTAATAATATTAAGTAAAAACGAAGTGTCCTGAAGCCAGGAGAGAGGATGCGCTACCATAATAAAAGACTCTGGCAAGACCTGCAATGTCTCCTCCTTCCTCTCCACTTCCCATCCGCCCATAGCAATAATATAACTTGGGAGTATGGGGTGACTAATGCTAGCGTAATAAGTAAGGCATTATAAATTGAATTTAGTAGCAAATGATATAAGTTTTTCTTTAAGACAAATGTGTAAGTGATGCATAATATTAAGGTAAAAGAAATGATTAAACATAGTCAAGTGTAATGTGGTGTTCTGCTTAAAGGGCCACAGTTTAATGGTTCTATGGTCCCATTTGCTGGAAGGCATTCCCGGGGATTCGAGAATATTGGACGCCCTGTCTCGCCAATTAGTGTAGGAGTAAGGCGGACATCTAGGTTTTTGGAGAGAAGTAAGTAGGAGAACGGGGAGAGCTCTTGGCATCTCACCTAGTATTACATCCAATTTAATAAAATTAAGTATTCTCTGTTGTCGGAAATATGTTTCGTTCGCCGAAATCTAAAGTGCTTTCTGGTTCTGATGAATCATCTTCTAACGTGTGTGACAAATCCTCTGATGATTTTCCAGGCTTTGGTGCCAACCTGCCGGTTATTTCAGATATTGCTGCGCTGAAATTGGGTCAGGACAATATTGTTTCTATTCTAAATAGCTTAG
>PNEQ01016806.1:0-18893 GCA_003012365.1 Medauroidea extradentata
CATTATATCGGTCCGCCTCTCCTCTCCGCCTATCACATGTGCATGTTAGTGCCTGCAGTCTGACGTCACTGGTTTATTACGGTGCGAGGCGATGCGAGATACGAACTATGCACCAGGCTGTGCAACACTGGTTCATGCTACACTACTGTATTATTCTGAGGTGAGCTGATTAGGCTTTATGTCTTGTCGACAGAGCGTTCATTATATCGGTCCGCCTCTCCTCTCCGCCTATCACATGTGCATGTTAGTGTCTGCAGTCTGACGTCACTGGTTTATTACAATGCGAGGCGAGGCGAGATACGAACTATGCACCAGGCTGTGCAACACTTGGTTCATGCTACACTACTGTATTGTTCTGAGGTGAGCTGATAAGGCTTTACGTCTTGTCGACAGCGCGTTCATTATATCGGCCCGCCTCTCCTCTGTGTCTATCACATGTGCATGTTAGTGCCTGCAGTCTGAAGTCACTGGTTTATTAGAATGCGAGGCGAGATACGAACTATACCAGGCTGTGCAACACTGGTTCATCCTACACTACTGTATTGTTCTGAGGTGAGCTGATAAGGCTTTACGTCTTGTCGACAGCGCGTTCATTATATCGGCCCAACCTCTTCTCTCCGTCTATCACAGGTGCATGTTAGTGCCTGCAGTCTGACATCACTGGTTTATTAGAGTGCGAGGCGAGGCGTGATACGAACTATACCAGGCTGTGCAACACTGGTTCATGTTACACTACTGTATTGTTCTGAGGTAACCTAATTAGGCTTTACGTCTTGTCGACAGCGCATTCATTATATCGGCCTGCCACTCCATTCTATCACATGGGCATGTTAGTGCCTACAGTCTGATGTCACTCGTTTATTACGATGCGAGGCGAGATACGAACTATGCACCAGGCTGTGCAACACTGGTTCATGCTACACTACTGTATTGTTCTGAGGTGAGCTGATTAGGCTTTACGTCTTGTCGACAGGGCGTTCATTATATCGGCCCGCCTCTCCTCTCCGTCTATCACATGTGCATGTTAGTGCCTGCAGTCTGACGTCACTGGTTTATTACGATGGGAGGCGAGGCGAGATACGAACTATGCACCAGGCTGTGCAACACTGGTTCATGCTACACTACTGTATTTTTCTGAGGTGAGCTGATTAGGCTTTACTTCTTGTCGACAGTTCGTTCATTATATCGGCGTGCCTCTACTTTTCGTCTATCACATGTGCATGTTAGTGCCTGCAGTCTGACGTCACTGGTTTATTATGATGCGAGGTTAGGCGAGATATGAACTATGCACCAGGCTGTGCAACACTGGTTCATGCTACACTACTGTATTCTGAGGTGAGCTGATTAGGCTTTACGTCTTGTCGACAGCGCGTTAATTATAGTCGGTGACACACAACTTGGTACAATGACAGGAGTCGAGGATCGAACCCGGGTCCTCCCGAATGCGAGTCCAACATTTAACCGTTGCACCACCTCGCACGGTGTATGTTCTGAATTTGATTTATGACATCAATCTACATAACAAAGCTGCTATTTTTCAATTCAGAAGGCCTCGATCTTTACACGGATGCAGCGCAAATATTTACTTTCGAAATACGTGATGTGTAAAGGTTGGACATAAAGCCGGTTACACAGTCGCGCCGACAACAGTGGGCTGGATTCTCTAATCATGGTGCAAAATGTCCTCCTGCTCTTCGTATTTGTTATATCATGCTGACATTTTTCACAGAGTTGATTATTCTCTTACAAAATGAGAAAACACACAAGTATCGTAATTTATGAATTTTATTTTTGCTCGGTGACTGGTTAAAAAAAGGTGATTGTGAAATAATTATAGCATGTATGTCCTTAAGAAATGGGGCATGTTAGCGAGCTGAAATAAATTAACATAGTACTATAATTGTGTTACAATTAAAAACAATAGTGTAATATGCCTGTTGTATAAGATATTGTTACAAGTTTGAGGACACAAACTTTATGTTTGGGCAATTCCTATGAGTTCTTTTGGGATATAGGTCTAATAATTATAAATAAAAGAGTTAAATGAAGTACTGGATTTAATAGCTCACAGAGCTACGACATACACAAAACAGTAATCAACTATAACTCTTACAACACAATTAGTTATGCACACAATTAGTACTGTACCTCAGAACGTTAATTAACTTTGACAATTGAAGCACAATAATATTTACAATTAATCAATTAAAGACTACAAATCAAAATAAAAGTTCGGTCATGTATCCAATCAACAGTCTCTCAAACAATTACAGTATACAACCTTAACAGTTCTAAGAGAGGATGGCTCACCATGTACAGTGCAACACCCAGAGTGCACCACTGTCTTCACTCTTGAGGTCTTCGGTTCGACTCCCGTCGCGCACCTCCTTCGCCTGTCAACTTTCAGCAGAAGATCTCTTGTCTCTCCCAGTACTGCTCCGAGTATGTGCCTGTAGCCTCGCAGTAAGTAGACTCCGACGTCCCCAAGACGTCTTCCTGACATCACCAAGATGTCCTCGCCGACCTCTCTGCACAAGCTTAGCACCTCCTCCGAGCAGGACCAATAGCGAACTCTCGAAGCACTTCTCTTGAATCACCAGGTAGACAGTCTCCTCAAGTAGCCAGTTATGGCCCTCCTCGACACAACATCGTCAGTGTTGTTCTCCACAGCTCACCACCTCTGCAGCAGTCCAACACAACATCACAAGTGTTGTTCGTCCTTCCAACAGCTCGCTGGCGTCAGACAGCCTTGACACCGACCACTGTCATCGTGCTGTCATGCTCGAGACGCCACACCTCGTCAGCTGAGTCGCACCGACACACAACACCTTAGTGTTGTCTGTCCCTTCTGCAGGGCGCTGATGTCACTCAGACTTGATACCGACCACCGACGCCGTGTTGGCATCCTCGAGGTACCACACCTGGTCAGCTCCACCGATGTTAGATCAGGCTCGATGTCGTCATGATACCACCCCCAAGGTGCTGCACCCTCATCTCTGCGCCGCAGTCAGTGTCTTCTCTCGGCCCGTCACTTCTCACGACGTCCATCGTCGTCCCAGTGGCAACACCGCCCCTAAGGGAGCTGCCCCTCTTCAGACTTGAAAAACTCCAGACTCACTGACTCTTGAAGACTCTACACGACTATCACTTCCAGACAGGCTTCCTGACTGACTCGTCACGACTCCACAAGACTCTCACCTCCCGATTGTCTCTTCACTACTAGATTCGACTCATGTTGCGCAGTACCGAGGCTTTTATACGGCCCCTACAGTGATGTCAATGGTTGATGAATCATTGTGACCTGTGGTCTAAAAATAGACACCACCTCACTCGTGACTGTTGATAGTCACATATTCGCACTGGTGTCATCGGGGAATCACAATGACGTCTCTCGGGGTTGCGACATAGATGAGAAAACCAATGACATCACTGGTTTACTCATAGGGCTAACCACCCAGCATGATGTAATGTGCCTGCTGCCTGGCCAACACGCAACAATGTATATGATAAAAATTTCTGAACACGGATTTGCTGAACAAATATTGCAAGTTTACCTTAAATTTTCAAACATTTACTTGAAGATATTGTATTGTGTATTACACATGCCTGACTATGACCAAATAAAAATATTATTCAAATATTAAAATGCACACATTGCAATATATAATTCATATGGAACTACTTCCTAGTAAATATGGCATTTGATCTATGGAATATAAGCTACATAGCTGAGCTACTATTGAAAAACCACATTTTATTTAAACATCATACTCTCTTCATTTTCACAATACTCAGAGGAAACAATTAATTTTAAGTCTGGGAATTTATGTACAATTTTATTTGGTAGCTTACGAGCAAACGATATCACCGCCAGATCTGATGAAAGAGTCTGCAAAATAAGTCGCGAAAATGCAGTGTCCTACTGGATTTTCTCGTAAAAAATTGACGATAATTTCTGATGTCTTTGTTCCGCGATTCTTGTGCTTTCTCAGACAATTGTCCAATTGGCATGACTGCACTGATTATAATCAATGAACCATTTCCAAGACTTTGTGAACAGTTGGAGTTATCTCTTACCAGCTGTAATATTTTTTGTAGAGAAAGTGAATTTCTGCAGTAGGTATCGAATTGGCCAATATTAATGTTATGTCCACTAGATAAAGCAAACAATATAACAGAAAACGTCCTTAAGAGCTCTTCATCTACACCTGTAGCTCTTGATGCCGTTGTTGGGTCAGCAAATAATCTCCTAGCAGTGTTTCCATCTGTGGTGGAGCCAAAACCTTGCTTTGTGCGATCTGGTTGTAAAAACATAAGCTTTTATAAATTCTGAAGCACTTTCTCTTTTTGAAGCCGAACTGCAGGATCTTTCACATCTCCGGGGATTTTTTTGCCTTTGCCTGTAAAAATATACTAACTAATACAAACTTATACGTGACCTAACTACATTTTATGTTCTAGTTTAAAATACATTCCCGATAACAACAAAAGCACAAAGATGTGCCTGTATTACAGAAACGTCAATCCAAAATAAAAAGTAAACAAATTACTTGACCATACTATGTACACGTGCATTTTAGATTAAACACAAATTTATTACACTGACAAAATTAATTAACACATTAACGTAAATTAAACCTGCAAACAACATAACAGTAACAAAACTCAAGTTATTGCCGAATATAGCCAAGGGATTCTATGTATTATCTATTCTATGAGACATTCTATTTCGTTAAGGACGAATCTGTGGGCAGCAAACACTAATATTTTCGATCTGCGAAGACCATTTGCATGTATAAACTCGCTGGTACAAGGGAAACATAATAACACTCACAACACTTGTAAAAATTTAAACTCTAATTTAAAGTGGTGGTGCAAACGATGAGTAGAAGTGGTGAATTTGTTCTAGTAATTGGAAAAGCTAGGTAAAAAATTTAGATCTAACAAACACAAAAGTTGAAATCTTGGCCGAACAAAGCAGCAGGATATAACTAAAGCTCCTGAGCAGAGAGAAACATCTAAAACACTGGTTTAGTTTTAATCTAACGAAAATCAGAATTTAAAGTGGATGAGGTCTCCAGGTAAAGCTAGTGTTTAATTATAACGGTATGTGTACA
Organism: Medauroidea extradentata; assembly: GCA_003012365.1. Lineage (NCBI taxonomy): Eukaryota > Metazoa > Arthropoda > Insecta > Phasmatodea > Phasmatidae > Medauroidea > Medauroidea extradentata. The sequence goes on from PNEQ01016806.1 coordinate 5,118, forward strand.
TACCTAGTCAATATAATAAAGCCAGCACAAATTCCAAGAATAGAATGTAAGCATGGAAACTGAAATGCCAAATCTTAATACAGGCTTTGACTGAGTCCATGAAGATGAACCTCCTGCTGTTTGTTTGCAAATGGGGCACTGCAGTGTACTTGTTTTAGTTAATACACACAACACTTTTCCATCAAGCACTGTCAGCTGTCGTGAACATATGCAAGTCATCAAGTTGGCATTGAATATACTGTTCTTCACTTTGAATGACATATTTTGTTTCTTTGATGAACTGAAGTCGTATAGGTCTACTGAAATGTGTTGAATTTGGACGAGGATTTTTTCAGACTTTTACCCACTAATTTCAAAGGGACGAGTGATGTAATAAAAATATTATCATCACTACACGACTCATGTTGCCACCTCTGCTTATACTGAGATTGTCCAGGTGATCTGTCGAAGCCCCACTTGCAGATCAAATTTAACTCTCCCTCAAGACGTTCAGGGATAGTTTGTAATTTTCTCTAGGCTGTGTGGCCCAACAACTCTTGTAATGGAACTTCGCAAAGAACTTTGGAGCATTTAATGTTACTCAAGTCAGTTGTTTTGCCTTCACTAACATCCCGTAACTAGGGTACAAGTCAGCTTGTTTAGCTTTCGGAGACAATCGTTTTACGTTGTAGGCTTGTTTCGACAGTTTATGTTAGAAGTGATAAGGGTTCTTCAGTTGAGAACGGAATCCAATGTTTGCCGGGTTCCGCCAGGGACTCGTACATTCGTTTTGAAGTCTGTAGACTGCTACTGCTAATAATTTTCACACATGCTGATCCAGCTCGGTTTCCCTTCCATCGCAAGCGTGTAGGTAAAACTGCAACAGCCTCAGGAGTGGATAGTTTAAAACTCTTAACAATTTTTTTAGTACATTCGCATGCTTCGCTAAGTACCTTTGGGCGGCCACGTTTTCTGTCTCGCGTCGGAGTTTCATTCACTTCATTGTTCAGGGAACCGGCTTCTTCATGTGTGATTAAAGCTACATCCATGTCCAAACATCTCGGTTGCAATCTTTCCACCTTTTTACATACATTATGAAAAAATTATTTAGAGCGTTCTTCAACGCGTTACATTCAGTCAACCTATACTCGTTTATAATGTTGTAATAAAAGCTTTCAAATGTTTTTGAGTGAAGCAATAGCACTCCTAACTGCCTTCGTGTCGTCATGTTTTGGTATTATTGGAATGATTAAGCAATTCCTATCTACGTAGGCTATCTTTTGTTAACTATTGTATACGTTGACGTCGAAATCTGCTACTCCCAGCAGGAGCACAAGCCACCAGTAAAAGCGATAACACCAGTCACTTTATTACATTGCTAGAAAATGCTACGTGCATTATGCCACTCATTAGTAAAACATTAATTTTATTTAAAACATAATATTGAATCAAACATTTTATTTAAGAAACCCTGTTCTTTTGTTACTGCTGGTCAGGAGGCCACTGAATGTGCTAAGTATATCAAATAAAATAGTTTGCAAAACTCATTCACTTATGGTTTATACTCCAACACTAACTCTAAGAAGTATTATATCAATACGCGAACTGAAACGACTGCACTAGAAACGTTTCAATGACTTGTAAGGACAGGAGCACTGGCTGTCCTCTCTGACTGGTGATGTCGTATGCCGACTGACAATCAGTATTTCTTATCTGTATCTTCACAGGGCAGGCGGGGGCAGGCAACTGTGGTAACTCATGTTACAGCTATGTTTGGGCTATAGTCTGGCACAAAAAGTTTCGTGGCCCTTGTCTTAAAACCCGGTTTAATTGCTGAGTAATGTGTTAAAGCAGTGGCAGTTTTAAAGGTTACTGCTTTCCTCAGATACTAAAATATTACGTTCGCTTGAACATAGCTTTGTAGCGAATTTGATTAAGTTTTTAAATGTAGCAAAGAATCGCAGATACTGATAAGCGTCCCATCGCAATTAAGCCATATGTGTTAAGCGTCAAACCCAACCGGTTGGGAGCTCTCAAAACTGCCATATTCAAAAAACGAACAACAAACATTCAAATATTAAAATATCTTACACAAGTGCGCACTAGACCCACTATAACAATATGAGATGGTCATTGAGCGGGGGGAGGGGGGGGAAATGTTTGCATTTCTTATTTTTGCACCATGATTATAGAATCCAGCCCACTGTGCGATGTAGGAAGAGTTTACACAGCTGGGCGTATGCTACACGCTACGCCGATGTAGGAAGAGTTTACACAGCTGGGCGTATGCTACGTGGTATGCGCTATGCCGACGTAGGAAAAGTTAGCACAGCTGGGAATATGCTACGCGGTACGCGCTACGCCGACGTAGGAAGAGTTTACACAGCTGGGCGTATGCTATGCGGTACGCGCTAAGCCGACGTAGGAAGAGTTTGCACAGCTGGGTGTATGCTACGCGAAAAGCCAAGTTGATGGTAGTTTCCCGAAGATAACTCTGTCGCTGGGTATTATTTAGCTGAAAAGAGGAGCGAACAAGGAAAAACATTTTCTTGATAAATTCGATTAATCATAGCAAGAGTCCTGAAGGATGATTTCACGAAGCTTGCAGTGATATGTCTAAATATTAAAACGAAATTTTAAATTATGTTCGTGTGTTTATTGCATATTTTGATAAAATCCTGATTAAAACTGCATCCAGGTTACAAATGTGTTCCGAGCGAGGTGTTGGAGTAGTTGATTATGAGCTTGATCATTCAAAACCAATGTTTTATGAGAACTGAAAAATGTCTTATTTTTTGTAACTTTTTGGTCTGCTACGAATGCATTTAAAATTGGAGAGGGCGTATCTTGTTACCTGAACGTTTTTACGTGCCTTCAAACAGCACAAGGTCTTTGTGTGATATACTGGAGGGAAGAGGGGTAGAGTCGGCCATGGCCTTTGTTAAGACCATGAGCTTTCATTTATTTCAAACAATTGCAATTAACTCAAAAATTTTTAACCAAATGCTTTGAAAAAACTTGACACTGTGGATACTCATACGATAGACAATCTTGTCAAGAGTGTTTTTTTAAATTAAGTTTGCTAGAAAAAATTTTTTTCTTCATTTTGGCTTATTTTGACAACAAAATATGTGCTATTTCAGGAGCTAAAATCTAAACATCCGTTTGGTGTATTGCAACAGAAAAATTCAGATACAAGCGGTGATATAGAAGAGTTAAAATTGCCAGAATGAAATTTTGGTATATGTGTTAATTTCCATTAAAAAAATATTTTTGAAACCACTGCTAAACTAAAGAGCGAGCATTTCTGTTGCAATACACTAAACGGACTTTTAGATTTATGCCCCTGAAATATCACATATTTTGTTGTGAAAATAAGCCAAAATCGATATTATTTTTATAATTTTAAGTCTACCGTTGACCTTACAGGCAGACGACTGAAATATTCACATGTTCAGTTGGCATAACTTGTAGGCTACCATATTTTAACGCTAGTTATTACAATAACGATATTGTGTATCAGGCATACCACTCACTGGCTACTTTAAATAACAGTTTGAATCACAGTTGGGTTTGAATTTACTTGTTTATTATTGGCTCAGGGGTCGTCAAAATTAGTTATGTAAGTAGCGAAGTAATGTCAGATTTGTAATTACCTTGTCACAAAACGAATACATGAATTTTCCTGGTCTGTGCTAATAAGTTCAAATTAGAAAATGCCATGATAATTTTAGTAATATTGTGGAACTAAATCTAATTTGACGTAATAATTACTTAAAACTAAGTTGGGTTATAATTTAAACTGTAAATAAAAAACGTTAAAATTTTAAATTTTCAATGATATTGAAATAAGACCTTCCTACTTCGAAATAGTCAACCCGACCCAAAACAGCGTAAAAAAACTTTTGCATTAGTGAACACTTATTGATTCAACCATGTAATTTATCAAAACAGTATAAACAGTCAATGTTTCACACAAATCTGGCTGTACAGGATGTCTAGAAAAAACTATAATGAGCACAACTCGCGAATCCTCGGCTAAACAACTTTGTACTGGTCAGGGCAAGTTTGTGCCACCAGCCTTGTTTAATTTCAAATGAAATATTTCAGAATTAAAGAATACTGTTGTGTTCTAGATTAATAAATTTGATTACCTTAAAGTTTGCATAGTGGTTGAATGCCACAAAACTATTATATAAAAGAAAATCCTTGGTACAATGTTACCCCAATATGGCACAAAGTTACTCCAAATGACTGTACAATAACGCACTACCTAGAAAGATGTTTGTGGAGGACGACTTCATGTCACTAAAACAAACAATACCGTCCGCACATGAACTAGCTATACTTAATTCCGCTGCAGTCTGCTTTCACACAACCCGCGTGGAACGTAGGAATGGCGAGTTGCTGGCTCTTTGTAGAACCTGCTGTAACAAACTGCCCATGTAACTTCCAGTCCTCGTCTTACCTACGTGGCAGTTCTTATATTAAAACTTTGCGGGCGTGTTGCTTTAGATGTAGTTCATTTTAAGCTTATGTTTTAATTTAAATTGATATTTAAGGCTGTCCTTTCTATACGTAATTCAATAGGTGCTATATAATTTATTGGTTAGTGTGGATTCCTTATTTTCAAATAAGCATTTAGTTTCTCACTATGCGACGAACATCCCCTAGTTTGCCCTTTATACCTATTTGTGATGTAAGGCATGCAAGCCCTGCATCTGCTTGCGACCTAACGCCTCTGCGAAGATATAGCCTCCTGCTTTCCTGCGCCTACTTACACACGCACACACACACACACACACACACACATGTCTCAGCAACAACAGAAAGTGCCGTCTTCAAACTGCACCCATATCTATACTAGGCTACGTATTCCGTGAAAGTTATTGGAAACAAGTATGTATTTAATTTTTTGGTTGGTATTAACAAGAACATCACAATCTATAACAATATAAATAAATTGCGAAAAAGGTGTGTTTTTAACTATTAAATTACTTACGATTAACACACATACTTAAAGTGCTTTGAAGACATGCTATGGCTTGAACTAAAAGTGGGTGAATTCGTACATTAATTTTCTTTCCAGGTGATCTGCCTTGGCCGAATTATGTAAAACTTTTATCTCCTAATTATTTTTTTAACCTAACATACCATACTGCAAATTTTTGATATTTTGTATATTATTCTTAATACAATTTTTATGTTGGTTTTACCTGCCTTTTAGAGGTCTTATAATTTATAATGAAAATACTATAAACAGTGTTTGAGATGATTTAAAAAAAACTTGTTCTTAAAAAAAGGAGGACTGAAATTTCAAATTATATTCTAAAATAATGTTGCGAGTCGCGACTATCTTGCTGAGCGGTGTAATAAGATACAGTGACGACAGAGTTAAAAGACCTTATTGATTGTATTACCTTGCATGATGCCACAATAACTACCTGCACGCCGCGATAATCGGAGGTCAGTGTAAGCTGATATAGCGGCGGCTTTAACAAAGAGGCTGCATACAAAAATAGAGTATGTGGACAAGAAAATGGAAAGTATTTTTCAAATGGTGGACCTAAGAATTTAAAGTGTTTCTGAAATGGTGGACGCAACGCCTTCAAGAGTATGATTTTGAAATAACAGCACAGACCTGGTCGCTTACACAACAATGCTGATACAGTGTCCAAGAGGCCATGTGAGCCAATTTGCTTTCATTGTGATAGCCAAGAAGGGAAGACTGCGAAGATACCAACTGCTCGGGGAACAAGAATCCAAGAGTTCACTACTGGCAATGAACGCTCTCCCTGGAGTGATGAAAAGATTGGCGAAGATCAGAGAAAAGACCCTGCTCTTGGGCCAATACTAGAATGTAAGGGAAAAGGCCAGCACCCAGAGTGGGCCAATTATCTGATAAAAGTGCTACAACTAAGGCATGCTGGGCACAATGAGATTCTGTCTCTGAGTAATGGTGTCCTGTACCTGATGTGGGAAAGTGTAGACGGCAATGATACATGCCTACAGCTGGTACTCCCAGAAATTGACGTTCCAGAGGTGCTGAAGGAACTTCATAGTTCAGCAGCTGGAGGACATTTTGGAATTAGTAAGACTCAACAAAGTTAATTTGCGATACTATTGGCTGCATTGCAGGGATGATGTCGAGAGGTGGTGCCGGCCATGTGATGCTTGTACAGAAAGAAAGGGACCAAGAACTAGAGGACGTAGTCATCTTCAGAAGTACATTGTTGGAGCCCCGTTCGAGAGGATGGCCATAGATATTTGGGTCCCTTGCCAGTGACTGAGCGGAAGCATCTGTACCTATTGGTGGTGCAAGACTACTTCACCAAGTGGCCTGAAGTCCTGCCAATACCTAACCAAGAGGCTAGCACGGTCGCCGATGCTTTAGTGGAGCATGGATTCTGAAGTTTTGGAGGGCCACTCGAACTTCACTCCGACCAGGGCCGCATCTTTGAAGCCAAGTTATTCCAGGAAGTGACCAAAATTCTGGGAATGAAGAAGACACAGACTACTCGTTTGCATCCTCAGTCGGGTGGGATGGTCGAGCGGCTAAGCCGTATCTTAGAAGAGTATCTGTCCAATTTTTGTAGCCAATAATCAAAGGAATTGGGACTCCAAGGTGCCCCTGTTTCTCCTTGCATATCGGTCAGCTGTCCATGAAGCCACAAGGGTAACACCTTCGTGGATGTTGTTAGGGAGAGAGCTTTGCCTGCCAGGTGATCTTCTGTTTGGAAGGCCAGCAGAAGAGCAGCCTGCTTCACCGACGGTGTATGCTGATGAACTGCATCGCAAATCGGTCACAGTCCATGATTTTGCTCGTCAACATTTAAGAGTCAACAGCGACTGGATGAAAACGAGGTATGGTCGGAGGGTACCTGAAGAGACATTTCAAGAAGGGCAGCTGGTGTGGCTGTGTAACTCACAGTGACGGGAAGGATACTGTCCGAAACTACAGAAATGCTGGGAAGGCCCTTTCCAGATTGTCAAGAAGATATTGAAGTGGTCTTCCGGATTGTTGGCAAGGGCTCTCGGACAAGAAAACTAAATTTGTGCATATTGACAGACAGGCTCTCTATGATGTACCAGAGTCTGTTGTGTCTGCTCGGAACGAACAGACTTATGGAGGGGGCAGTGTTGCGAGTCGCGATTATCTGGCTGAGCGGTGTAATAAAATACAGTGACGACAGAGCTAAAAGACCTTGTTGATTGTATTACCTTCAGTGATGCCACAATAACCATCTGCACGTCGCGATTTTCGGAGAGCAGTGTAAGCTGATATAGTGGTGGCTTTAATAAAGAAGCTCAGCATATATTGTGCTGTCCATGTGCGTTGGCGGCCATCTGCGCCCAATATCGGGTAACTTAAGGAGATTTTGTGGTCTGGAGTATTCCTGTTCATTCTCTATCTTGCAGGGTTTTGCTTGACCTTGGTGCGATGCCTTTCCAGGATGTTTGAGATCAAAGACTTGCCGAGAGAATTCGAGATGTTTAGAGTGAGTATATAAAAGATAACTGCAGCAGAGGAGAGAGATTTTTTGGCTGGCAGATGCCTGGGGTGAGTTAGTCTTTGGTATAGAATTCTCGTAACTAACAGGCTTGTCCACATTCAGTATTTCTGCTTCCATCCTTCTTAATTTTGAATCCTCGCTGGCTGCTCGTGGCAAACTGACCTTTGGCTTGGTGGGGAGACTTGTTTTTATAATCTATTTTCTAAAACTCAGGCCCATCTTTCTGCAAGTGCAATCACAATGTAATTTCTTCGTTTTATTAATTAATTAGTTTATCGTCATGTTCGACTATATGAACATTAACTTCCTGCACACACTTTTCTGTGCATAAATTAGATTTTCTGGGACTTCTACCAGTTTGAATTCGGGCGGAACAGTAGTTGAAAACTCGTGAAGTGTTTGGTTCGGTTTACCATTTTGATATGAGCCTGTTACAAGATTGCAGTTTAGTCTTATAACATTCACCGACAAAATGTTTACAGGCAGTGTTGACTGGTGAACTTTTCCGCTCTCATACACTTTGTGTTCGAATCCCAGCATGGATGCTAGCGTATCTTTCGCAGTAAAGTCAATATCTTCGCTGCATAAAATTTCACTTTTCAGAGTGTTTGGATTTCCTCGCAATACAGGACCTAATAATTGCTTGATGCTGCAATGTCTTCGATCTCGTACGATCCTGTCGGCACAGTAACCTCTTCAGTGATGTAATTTTTTATGTAGCGAAATTTGCAGTTTGAACTGTCCACATTAGTTACGGAGAAATAAGTTTGGAAATCTGTTAGTGCCACTGACCACGAACCTTTTAAATCCAAAGCTGGAAAATGCACTGAGCGCATCTCTGAACTCTTGCCCGTTAAGGTCAACATTATGGACATGACTGATGTAAAGTAGTGCTTGTGCCAACATTTATTAATCACTACTTGAGAACAGAAGACATAAATGGCCACAGTTCCACTGGGTAGGTAATTGTTCGTTAAAATATTTATAACCTAGTTCCATCTCCTTAAAATTCTTTCGCACTTCTATGGGTGGGCGAAGGTTTCCAAAACTGTCGGTAGTAATCAACATTGTTTCCATATTTTTTAACTAACCCAATGAGTTTCCCGACCATTAACCGAGTATAAATTTATAATTCCACATTCATTATGTCTTGGTTTTAATGGTAATTTGTCTCTCCTGTACACACTCCTGAAATTAGGTATTTGTAATTTTCTGTCAAACCTTATTAAATCTAGGTTTGTTAGTGGTCGATTGGGTAGTAACTTTAGGATTGCTTCCTTCTCTTTCTGGTTCTTTTTATCTGACATCCTACACCCACAGGATATGGTCTTAGGTAAAGGCCTTTCCCGTTTTCTGACCCTAGTGCAATAGCTTCCATTTGCTTGTTGTGACATTGAAGTTTTTCCAACTGCTTACCTTGGTTTTTAGATGTATTCACTGCTCTAGCAATACTGCTAACTACACCAATCAGGCCTCCTAGTGCGGCCAAGCCAGGCAGAAGTAGAGGCAGGAGGCTTCCTTGTTTCTTGCTTGCTTTCTTCTTCTTACGACTTTTGTTTTTCATCTGACTAACTATATTTTTGTCAGACTGTTTAGATGTATGATTAGATTTAATTCGAGTGTTTGTAGGAGTGGCTGGGCTGCCCTTTATTCGCAAGCCCATTACTCATTTGACTTTGGTCTTCATGATCTTGGATACTCCCAGAGTAGCGACTCTTTCACCAATCTTAGATTCCTTATATTTAGAAATCTTTTTTGCTATGTTTGGACGGACAGTGTAAGCAGCGTGTCTATCTTCCAGCTTGTTACTATTAGCATAGACTATGTCGTGCTTTTTGCATGCCTCGTCGTTAACTCCAGTGTCACCACGCTCGAGCCTCTTCTTTATCTTTGATCCCCGTCCACAGAATCTGTACCCAGTAATATGTTCTTCGAGGTAAGTTATTTAAAAGAGTATTCACTAGTCCTCTTCCAGTCTTGTTCTTACTCTTACGAGGCATCACAATACACTAAGTTGAAAATATGTAAGCAACTATTTATATGCATTTTATTCGTTATCTTACTAGCCTTCGAACAGTACGGACATTAATTATGCCCTTCCGCTGTCGCTTCTGTGGTAAAGTATTTACTGCTTTCCGAAGTATACAGAGACATGAAGCAAGTACATGCAAGATGAAAACTTCAAGAACGAAATTTCAGTGTGGTCTCTGTCATCGCCAGTTTACTCGGAGTGATATTATGAAAAGACATTGTAAAACCTGCGGAAGAGTTTCTCCCTATGCACATCAAGAACCGTGCATAGCACCGCAGGCACCGCACGTGGCAAATCACATGGCACCGCAGGCACCACAAATTGTTGGTGGTAATGTATACGTATTGACATGAAAGAAGTTAGTTTATCCATACATATTACTGCCGAAGTTGAAGTCACATGTCACGAATCCAGGCATGGTCCCCTCCTTCCCAATACTGTGTGTTACATCATAGTGCCTTCAAACTGTGGTAAGATATATGTACTGTTAAACTTGCTGTAGGAGCCTAATGATCTCTGGTTCGAGAATGTGTATCTATACTAGAAATCACTGCAACAGCCAAGTTATTAGCGACTTTGAAAAACGTTGTATCGAAGAATACTTTTGCATGGGAAGACATAATGTCAGCAGATTCCTTTTACCTTTGCCAGACCTATTCACATATACCCAAGCAGTTATTGAGAGATGATGCTGATGCCAACCTTTTGGTTTCATTTCATATGGATGTGAACTTGACACATTTACTCTGATCATGTTAATATAGACATGACTCGATAAATTCAAAGAGGTATGTGCATTTTGATGGAGTGATCCTCGTGGATTTCTTTTAATAGTTAAAGTCTTTTCCTTACTTAAATTGAGTATCAGTGTGGATTCGATCAGTTCGTAAGCCTTTGTCAGTGAGAAATGAGCTACATAATTTCAAAGTTTGGCCATAATGGCCTGAAACGTAAAATGGAAAGTTGTTTAGTGCCTACCGAATTTGGGAACTGTAGTGCCGAAGGAAAAAGACTTAAAAATATTGCAAGTCGGAGAGAAGACGAAGGTGCTGTTATCAAGGTGTATATGTACACTCTTCATGGTGGTTTGATTAGTTTATTACAAAATATGCTAGACAGAACAAGTAATGATATTGCAAGTTTGATGAATTATGTGGATGTTAAGCTCAGGGCTATTCCTGTTGATGTGGAGAATTTTTTGGACAGGAAACTTAATGCAATAGAAGGTCTGATAAATGAAACTTTTGGCGCAGACAAAGTCCTGGACCAGATTACAGTGCATGTTACTAAACTTGAAGCTTCGATCATAAATATTGAAAACATGCTAACATCAGTTTATAATCCACCTCCATTCATAGTTTTGGAAGGGAAAAATACCAAGCCAAGCTCTAGGCCACCACCTAGGAAAAACAACTTATAAATACCCTGTCTTGTCATAAGTGGGTAGACATTGTTTGACATTGTTGGTGACTTACACATTGTGATTAAAAGTATTCAAGCAAAGTACTTGATAGCTCAACGTGCTAGAATGGAATGTGGTATGATTAATGAAGAAACTTTCAAACCTATAACAGACAGACTGGACAGTTTTCTGTGTAAACCACCTCTGCCTGTGACAGTGATGAAGGAAGAAGAACCTCAAACTATAGTGAAATACAAGAAACCTGCACAAGAAGTTGATGAAGATGATTTGCCTCTCACTGAGTGGAAACGGAAAAAGGAACAAAGCACGATGCTTCATGATTACTTGACAAACTCATAGTTCAAGGATAGGACATATGAATATACAAGCAAATTAAAAAATATTTCGTGGGAAACAAGAAAATATTATTCTTACCTAGTAATGATACAAAAGTAGACACTGTCATAATCAAGCCGGCTTCTGGACTCTACGAATTACTGTTTAAACAGATTCCTGGTACTTATTCGCATGGTTCCCTGCAACAGTATAAACGACTTTTGAAAGTTAGGAGTGCTTATTTGAATAACGATTCTAGCGGCAATGCATATAAGAGTGAAACACTCCCGAAATTCAACATTATTTCCAAGCTGTTCCCTGGTGTAGGAGCTACAATAGAATCTGTTCTCGATGTACATAAGAAAATAAAGATGGGAGACTTTCAGAATATGTTTACTGTAGTGATGTTAATGAAATTGTAGACAAATTGAGTCTACTATTTGCTTTTCAGCGGGCTGGAAATAATTCACATACAAATGAAATATCTAGCATCATCAAATAATTGTGTGAAGACGGATACATAGAATGAGTCGTCTATATATCGCTGGGGCGCTGCACAAGCCTGCAGGGCGAAATTATCCTTACATAAAATATAGGTGTTTCTTTTGAAGGACTAGTATCAAGCAGACTTGGTTGCCTTATACTCGCAGGAGTAAAGGCTACAAGTACATGATGACTGTTATTGACTTACAGTAAATATGCGTGGGCAGTGCCCATAAAAACTAAGAGTGGCAGGGATGTAACCAATGCAATGAATATTGTTTTGCATGATAAAGGACCATCCAAGAATCTTCACATGGACCTCGGCAAGGAATTCTACAATTTATCATTTCGAGCACTGATGTCAAACCATATAATAAACCATTATTCAACCCACAGTGCTCTGAAGGCTAGTATCGTGGATCGTTTTTATCGTACTTTGCAGAATGCAATGTGGAAAAAATTTTCAGCACGAGGAAGCTACATGTGGATGGATATATTATTCAAGCTTTTGTCAAAATATAATCATAAAGTACATAGGACCACAAATATGAAGCCTGCAGATGTCAAGGACAACCCTTTACTACACACTGTTTATAAAAATGAGAAGAAACTTGGACCAGCACAAACCTAAAGCGAAGGTTGGAGACTCTGTAAGGATATCGCGAGTGAATGGAACATTTACTAAAGGCTACACACCAAACTGGAGCACTGAAATATTTTAAGTTGTCCAGATTCGTCACTACGAACCAAAGACCTACTACCTATAAGATGTGGAAGGCAAGGCTATTCTGGGAGGTTTCTACGGCGAAGAAATTCAAGTTACCAAGTATCCAAACACACATTTGATTGAGAAGGTGTTGAAGAAGGAAGGAAATAAGGTTCTTTTGTGATGGCTAGGGTTCGATGCAAGCCACGAAAGTTGGATTCGATTCGTCAGTCATATATTATGTTTAAATAAAGTGAATTATGAGTGAAGGAATGAATAAATATATTTGTTTAAAACTGAATTTCTCTGTTATTACTTATTAGCAAATGTTCTCTTACTGGGAATAGTATAAGACTGCTACTGGAGTGCTTGGAAAGCAGTCTGTGATAACAGCACACACATACTTTGAGTGTGTTGGAACTCGAGGCGATAAGTTGGTTGGGGTAAGGCGTGCAGTTTCATCTTCATAGCTTTGGGAGGCACTGGACTGTCCAGGTGCCTAATGGCTTGGGTCATTGAGCTGGACGTAGCATGACTCACGCGCAATCGCAACCCCTTGACTCATGCTCCGCCTTTTGGCGCGATAGTTGTGACCAGGGCATTAATTAGGTGACTTGGTGGTGCCTGTGACATTCCCTAAGGCTGCTGACATAGATTTTGACTGCACGAAGGGAAGGTAGGATTGTCTTGCCACACATTGGTTGGAGGGGATGTGTGCCTGTGCATTACCCTTTTTGAGAATTGTCGCACACGTTACAATTTGACACAATGCGAGACAGACGAATTGTTCTTCGACCTGTAGCTATTGTTCCACCATTTCTACATGCGTAGGAGGACTTGTGTCATGTACCAACTCTATGGAGGGCTACAGGGGCACCAATGCTTCTTCCAGAGACTAATGCACTGGCGAGTGACAGTATATTTCACAACTGCTGGCGAAACTGTGGAAGCCGCCTTGCAATGAGTGTGTCTGGTTCACCTGGGCGCAGTGCTCGTGTGGTCGCGCTACTGATAGAGATGACATGTTGTTTGTGACAGTTGGTGCCAGAGACAGTATATTTCACAACTGCTGACGAAACTGTGGAAGCCGGCTTGCAATGAGAGCGTCTCTGCTTCACCTGGGCGCAGAGCTCGTGTAGTCGCGCTACTGATAGAGATGACATGTTGTTTGTGACAGATGGTACCAGAGACAGTATATTTCACGACTGCTGGCGAAACTGTGGAAGCCGCCTTGCAATGAGAGTGTCTGGTTCACCTGGGCGCAGTGCTCGTGTGGTCGCGCTACTGATAGAGATGACATGTTGCTTGTGACAGTTGGTGCCAG
>PNEQ01016817.1:0-22936 GCA_003012365.1 Medauroidea extradentata
TGAAAGAAACTTTAAGTATCTACCTCTCGTGACGCAACCCGCAGTGCGTGAGTCCCTTAGGCCGATTTAAAAAGAAACTTCTTTGTTATTTTATTTCAATTAAAGCTAACCGGGCATACTACAACGTTACTTAATACGAACCCAATCATCCAGCATTAATCACATAAGAGACAGAGCAGCGACACCTCTTATTAATACCAAACGCGAGCGAACGAGAACCATACAACAAAAGCGTCGCAACTATCATCATCAATACGATGCAACACTTCGGTCTTAATGAGAGTGCGACGATAATGGTAATCTGGTTGCAGGGCGTGAAGAATCTGCACTTCGCATTCACGCCAATAAGATCTTTTGTGCAAGGCTATGTTCACAATTTACAAGGGATACACAGTTTATCATGCAATTACGTGTTAATTTCGAGGGATTCGTTGGGAAGCACCCCACACATCATTAACAGTGTTGTTTCTGGCAGTCTGGCGACCTCTTCGCGTACGAGTGGCAACACTGCCAGTCCCCATAGTAATATTTTAATCCGTTATTTTTTAATTAATACTTACGAGCGAGGTCTAGAAAAAAACTCTTACATGGACACGTCGTGTGTGAGTACACGATGGCGGTTTACATAATACACAATACAAAATTTACTTAAAACGAGAGCATATACCGCAGTGAATGTTGCAAACTTAGCCAAGTCGATCTTCTGACGTCTTCTCAGACTACTAACAGAAAATATTAAAGAAGTCTCATTTAGTATTAGTAAGTGAGTACGGGCATATTTAATGTCGCTAGTAATTAGCCAGTAGATATTAACTCGACCGGAAAATAAAAAGCATTAACTAAAATTTACGTGGCTAAGTTAATTATACTCACAACAATGTATTCTCAGGTTTCTGAAAATTTAGACTTTTAAAGCAATGTTGTACGAAAACCGTAATCACTTGGTTTTTTTGACAACTTTTATGTTGATAAGATTTTTAAATGTTTGTTTGCAATTGAAGATTACAGTTAGAATTTATTGCTTTGTAGACATACGCCATTGCTTACGTTTTGCTGATCAAACCTATGTTGGATGACAAAGTACGAAAACGAACAGGAAAAAACAAATATGAAGTACTCACAAAATAAAAATTAAAAATTAAAAAAAAAAAAAAAAAAAAAACCATTCCTAGGGGAATTCTGTCAGGTATTTTTCTTTCTCCAATATAATTGTTATATTAGAATACGAAGAATTTTATCTTTAATATATATATATGTAAACATTTTAAAAATAATATTTTGCATGTGCTCCCTTTGTTGGTACTTCATAAATCTTAAAAATTATTTATATATACCAAAATGTGCTAAATCATGTATATATATATATATATATATATATATATATATATATATATATATATATATATACATAAACGCACACGCACGTGTACTTATATATTTGTGTTTACTTTTTATTTGAGAACTATTCTTACGGGTATACATTAGAGACAGTTAATTTTAATACTGCAGATGTTTGTGTTATAAATGTACTATGTAAACCCAGTTCTGTTCCAGGTCAGGAAGATCTACATATGCGGTGGCGTGTCAATAATGGCTATACTATGTTTTGTTATTCAAAAAGCCACTACATCATTGTCAGTTGTGTGCTGCCTGATGTTCATCAACATTTGTGTTGGGACTGCCTACGTTCAGATTACGTACGTATATTTAGTTGTCTTGAAACATCGTAGTAGTATTGGAATTAACGTTGGTAATTAATAAATGCCCTGCTTGAGCTGTATTTGTTATCCGTATTGGTCGCTTAGGTATGGATTTTATTTATTTCTATAAGTACTTGATAGTGTTTAAGGTATTAAGTAATTTAAAAGCGAATTAAATTTTGCTATATTTTATAAAATATTATTGCGTTATCTCACTCCAGTGTAAATTGATTTTTTATCTCGATAATTTATTTATTCGTTGCGTTTGTCAAAACAGGACAGTTTTTTTATCGCTATTTTCATTTTCTTTAATATACATATTATAATAATATTTTTATATTAATAATTGCGGCGAAGTTAAAATTAATTGAATAAAAACTTATATAATCCGGCTGGTATAATATTCTTTATTCTATTGTAAGTAGTTCTTTATTAAAACGTCCTATCTTCGTCTACAACTGTAAATTATACCAGTGGTTATTTTTTTTCAGGGTCAACGTGCTGGACTTAGCCCCCAAATATTCCAGCATATTGGCAGGAGTCATTCACACAGTCGTAGCATTGTGCGGAATGTCGGTACCCACAGTAGTTGGTTATCTTACACAGAACAAGGTAGGTTTTAAATTATTGCTTGCTTTCTGCATTGTTTTACCGTCGTATACATGTTGTGGTTAAGGGGTTTTTCTCACCTCAGGCGTTTTCCTGAGTACGACTTAAGCGTCTCCCTGTTCGAGGTGTTGGAGCGGTGCCATGCTCTTGTATCCGAAGGGAATAATACTCGACCACTCCATCAGGGGTGCTGATGTTGATCTGGGACTCGTGGGTGTTAGCGGGCACTACACCAAAGATGGGCTTCCTCAACCTCTAGGGCTTTCTTTATGCTGCCGTGACCCTCCAGCACAATAACCTCTCACTTTCAAGAAAACCTACAGCTTCCTCGTGGCGGCACTAGATCTTAGAACCAACATTCTCTGCAGAGCGGGGCTTATGCTGCCTAACTCCTCAAATCTAAGAAAGGGATTATCTACCTTGATGGATTCCCTGATAGATCGCAACATGGAGAAATGACTAGGTGGAGTGTTAGACTAACTAGCGCTCATACCATTGGGGCCCAAAAGCCCAAGTCTCAGAGTGAATAGATTGGGAAATGATAATGAACGAACCTAACGACGGTCTGGGGAAAAAGGGCGCTCGACCAGGCCACATGCCTGAAAGGGTGGTCCACCCCCCCTGCCCCTCCTTGTGGGGATTCAGCAGCTAGTGCGTCTCTCTAGTACTCTGGTGGTCAGGTTTGAATACCCATACGTGCCATTAAAACTAGGTAACACTACGTGCGACCAAGATAACCCCACGGTGAGGTTCTTTCCCGTGTCTGGTCTGGGTACGACTCGTAGTGGTGGTGGTTGCCCATATGCTGGGCAGTCCTGGGGAGAAGCCCTACTCTCTGACAAGTCGAAGAGTTGGTTGCGAAAGTGTCCGGGAGCAGGCCTGGTGAGTCTGTTAGGGGTTAGATAGGCCCCGACCCAAACAAAGAGGTGGCTGAGTTGAGGATATCAGTTGGGGGGCATGACGGTGGACTAGATCCTGAAATGGGTGAACCTCGGCTCTCTCGCTAGCCTACGCTACTCCTTTGGGAGGTTGTCGGAGGCGATGTCCATTGCTCCATCAAGGGCTTTGGTGGTCCCAACTGTCTGTTAGCTGAAGTCCACTGTGTGGTATAGCCCGATCTCTCCCCACGTCCGTGGGGCCCGGCCGTTGGTAAGGCCTTATGGCTAAGAGACAAAGAAATCTAAGTATGTCATATACATGGGCTGGTAAATATTATATATGTCTGGTTTACCGCAAATATTCGGAAACTCTGTGTCTTAAGCCTATCCATGCAGAACAGTAATGTGCATGGCTTCAGTCAGCATGGGTATATTTGAAAACTTCTCGACGTGCGTAAATGATTTCTTTTAAGGGGCATGGTAAGGTACGATGTCGAGCGGACGACTGAAATAATCAATCATCAACAAAATCTGATCTACTTACCAACATTCAATGAGATTTTTTGAAGGGTAGAAATTTTATCAGCGGACGTTTATTTATGTAGCACTACATGATAGCATGATTTACTTTCGAATAAAAAATTTAAAAACAGTTTCCTTTTCAGAAATTAATATATCTTATAAAATAAAAAAACTGGAACTACATATTTTATGTACTTACGTATCATTCTGACGAGAACACCACCTTAATATCTCTACGTGTTAGATAGGTATCATTGTCTGATAGAATACAACTTGTATGCCTTTTCGCTCCTTTAGGTGTCGAATTTTGAAAAATCCTAATTTCAAACCTTAAATATTTATTCAAGTAACCATGTGAAGTGAAAATCACCACGATAACTCGTTCAGTCGAAGCAAAATTTATTATTTATTAAAAATCACATATACTGCCACTGTACAGCACTAATAGTGCTAATTTTGAAAAATCTTAAAAACATTTTGCGGCCACTTACCTAATAATTAGACTGAAACCAAAATAAACAGAATATCTCGATAGGTTCGATATATATATATATATATATATATATATATATATATATATATATATATATATCGAAGGTTTATCTAAAACACATTCAAAGTCCTTTCGCCTCCTAAGCTACTCAATTTGAAAAACCCTTTAATAACATTGTATACTATTTAGCTGGTGTCGTTTGGACATGAAAATCACGAAAATAGCTCGCTGGGTTCAAAACATTTCGACGATTAATTGAAAAAAAAAAGTGTCATCTCATTTCACCCCTTTTCACTTCCTTAGATGGGGATTTTCGAAAATTCGTACAATTGCTTTTCAAGTATTAACATAAATCTTAAACAAAAATCACGTCGATATATCAATATAAATCAGGTCGATATATGTCGACTTTTAATCGAAAACACATTTTACATTTCTTTATTTTTTCCTTCTTAGGGCCGAATTCGGACAATATATTTAAATGGTGTTTTCTATCTTTACATAATCGCCAATCTAAAGCGAAGAGCACTTTGATGTCTCGATTGGTTCGATAGATGTGGAGGAATAATCGAATACACATGTCACGTATTTTCACCCCCATAAAGAAATAATTACGTAACGTCTTGGAGTCCTGTAATAGTCATTTGTATACGTAACTAATTGAAGTTAAAATCACGATAGCCAACTGTGTTCCAATGAACGATTCATTAAAAAAACATGTTTACCACTTTTACTGCTTGGGGTCAAATTAAAAGAATAATCCTGAAACTCCTTTTTGATTATTTATGAAAGTAACATTTTGAAGTAAAAACTAACTTCCATTCAGAAGGATTCGATGGAAATCGATAATTAATCTGAAACACATTTAACGTCTTTTCACTACCTAAAATGATGAATTTCGAAGAATCCTGAAATTGACTAATATACATATTAATGTGCGTCCCATTAAAGTAAATATCACGATGATAGGTCGTCGGGTTCGAGCTCTATTGCCGTTTCTTCGGAAATACACTTCACACCTTTTTCACCCCCTTAGAGGTCGATTTTCGAAAAATTCCTTATTAGTGCTCGTCTACACAATAAATTCCACGTTTGTAGGTCCAGTGGTTTGTGCTGCAATTTGATATGTCTGTCAGTCAGGGTTCTCTTTTATGTAAACAGATATAAATTTGTAACATTTCAAGATAGTATTTATGCATGTAAATTAGCCATGAACCTAATAAATTTGGCATGAGGTGAGCAAAACATTTGACATATGTCCTGTTTATTATGTATAACTCATAGAAAGTGTTGCTTATTTCAGATGGGATGTCCAGTTCCGATATCCTGGTGTTTAGTTTTGATATAAAATTGGCTAATGAATTATGGGTGAACACACATATTTTATTTAGTAATAAGCAATGAGATTTCTTTGGAATAGATTAAATACAGTTTTGTTTGGATTAGTCTCAATTGCTTCGATTATGAACTTTCCAACTAATAGTTTTGATAAGGGCTGCGGAAAAAGATTCCAGCTTTAAATCTTCAAATTATACCGGTTATGTGTCTTTCCCTCTTGGTGAAGAAAGAATTTCATACACACAATGGATCGTGTTATTTTGTAGACAACAGAGGCGGTTAAAAAAAAAAAAAAATCAGCGAGATATTGTGAAAGTTGTTGCAAATACTGAACTTTGGGGCTAAAAAATCACTCTTTACACAGGGAAAATCGTTTGGTTCAGTTAACGAAATAAGAGTTGGCATATGGGCAAGCAAGTATTATTCATGGGGACAGGAATATTTCGTTAATTGACCAACATGTACCAATGCATTATCTAATATATACTCAAATCGCATCTACTCGTTCGTTGTCTGCTGTCCAGTGAGTAGCAGGTAGTGGACGAATGGTCAGGGCTTGAAAATGCATAGGATAGTCAATTCTAACACGCCGGTCACCGAATTTGCGAAATATTCATGTTACGAATTATTTAAATCAACTAAGAATTCTTGTTCCACATGCATCAAATTGAACTTCTTACGAACACAAAATGTCTGCATTAATAATAATTAGGGACGGGAAAATTTCGCTAATTCAATAACCTGTAGGCTAGAATCATTTGTAGTATGCATACTCAAGGCCCGTCTGTACGTTCATTGTTTGCTTGCTAGCAGCTAGTGGACAAATTGTCGGGGCTTGAGTATGTATAGTACAATGAATTCTAGCCTACAAGTAATTGAATTCACGAAATTTTCCAGTCCATATAGTAATTTTAATATTAATAATCATATATACAACAATTTAGCAGAACATTTTCTACCAATACATTTTACCCGGGTGTCGTATTTTTAAGACACAATGTCTAACATAGAAAATTTCGTATGTCTAATATACGCTAGCGTAAGAGATTTAGCTAAATAATATATCTTTCGGGCAACGAAATTGATCACAAAGTTAGATAAACTTTGTTATGCAGTGTTGATAGTTCAAGCGATAACAACTTGCAATCAATTGAAAAATGTTTGACAAGCTTAGAACCTTTACTGCTGCTGAAAACTAAATGCTACCAGCTTCGATATTCTTTGAGTAAAGTGCCAAACCAGCCTTGCCACCTCGTGTCGCACGTTGCCAACAAACCATATATTGTCAGGTTAAAAAAATTTGCTTGTTCAGTGTACAGTCTGTCTTCGCACTATAAATTAACAAAACTGAACACCTAGGATGGTTCTTCTCATAAATGTTTTATTGGCAAGAAAACTGTAACTTTCTTTGTTACTGGAAACTTTTGACAGTTATTTAGAGTTAAGAAGTTACCACCACTCTTTAATGGTTAACATGGCGTTTAGTTTTTCTTGTTTATCTGAGATTATATGTTCTATTTATTATACGAAAACGGATTTCGTCTCTGCAAAAGATTTCTTTACATACGCACTGCTAAAAGTGACGTGATATTTGATGAACTGAAGTTTTTTTTTTTTTCGTTAACATGACATCTTTTGCTTTCATATTCATATTTGTGACGTTTAGAATTTCAAATTTGGGAAACTAACAACTGTTCTTAGAAACAGACCTTACTAACGCAGTTGTAATTTGCTTTCTTAAGCTGGCACAATTGTGTACCTTAATATACACAAACAACACACACACCTATATATATATATATATATATATATATATATATATATATATATATATATATATATATATATATATATATACACACACACACACATAAACAAATTATCCAGGTGAATTAGTATTTACCGTTGCGCTTCGGGAAGATTGTGGACTTTTGATCTTAATTAATTAATTAATTAATTTTATACGATGTCAGACTAATCATTAATTTTCAAGCACTTATTGTCTAGCTGTGTAAAAATATAAAATATATCGCTATATCTTGACCTCCAATCTCGGTATACAGTACTAAATGTTCTTTAAAAATGTATGTTAAAAACTTTTGCACAAGAAAAACGGTGCGGAGTATTGGAATTGCTGTAATTGTTTGCTAATATAAAATTGTGCTTTAAGAATGCTAAACATAATGATTTGTATTTTGAGGTAACGAAACAAAATAAAATATAAATTATTTATTTGTAGAATGTGTTAGTGATGAACCATGTCTAATAATTGAATGCTCGTTTAGTCAAATTTAGAGTGTTATACATAATGTTATGTCTTGACGCATATCGTATTTGTCTTCTTCCACAGACAGCTGAAGAATGGCACACAGTGTTCTCCATCCTAGCAGGAGTATGCATGCTGGGAGCTGCCATATACGGCATCTTTGGAAGCGGAAAATTACAGTCGTGGGCCACTGAAAAGGATACGGCGACTGTAGTCCCCATGCTATAGAATAGTCTAAATATTAATTAACATTAAACGAATCGAAATGAATGACTTATTATATTAATTATAATTAGTTTTATGCCATCAAGAAATGCTTTTTGATATTTTATGTCACGTATAGGCTTAATACTATAAGTTTTCACTCTATTTTCAAATGCTGTTACATGGGTTCTACAACTACAATGGAACGCATTCTATCGGCTAATTCTACAACTGCGAAAAATAACGTTATAATTTCGTATCTTTTATTTAGAAATAAACTTTTTTTTCACAAATAAAATAATTTACATAGTTACATTTCGTACTAGGATCAGACAAACGTGCTGGTAAAAGATGCTCCTAGGTACAAAACTACAATATTGTTTATATAAAATAAAATGTGCACATACACCATCCTGATGACATCAGCACTGGTACAGCATTGAAAGTACATACAAATGTTGTCAATACAGGAAAAATTTCAAAATTTATAACATGAGACAGTATTTACAATTACATAATGTTGAAGAGATTAAGCAATTGATAAAGAGAGTATCAAACCAATAGTAACTGCACACATGAGAAAGAAAAAGAAAAGAACTCCCCGTCGTAACAATATACTTTATAATACCACTTACAGATATTCGTGATCTTGGTATAATTGGTCTTTGTGGCGTATTTGGTGCTGATTTTGGTCCTGAATCTTTTAAAAATTCATCATATATTGGCTTAATTGTATTAATGTACTTCCCAACTTTTATTTGAATACATTATTTTATTAGGATTAAATCTTGATATGCAACATTAGTATATGAAACAATTTTTATGTAATTTGTGTTGTCATCATCAGTGAATTTTTCTTTGAGGACAATTTTGCTATTTTTGTTAGCAATTTTCAATGTCATTCTGTTAATTTATATTCGTTATTTTTAATAATTACTCTATCACCATGAATAAATATTTTTGTATCACTAACATAAAAAATATGTCCCACGCCATATAAATAATATTTTTTATTAATAACATTACGTTTTTATTACTATACAGAAGTATAATTTTTATTTATTAAAGGATTGTGAACACTATCAAAACCTAACCATTTAACTAGTACTTTTTCTCCTTCTTTTTGCAAAACAATTTGACAAAATAATCTTTATCATGTATATTATGAAGAAGTTCTGGTTCATAAAATATACATTTAATTGGCTTATTTTGCAAATTGTTAATTCTGTATGTTATTGTATTTGTGTAATACTTTAGTCGTTAGAAATATTTCAGTCAATCAATTTAGTGAGAATTATGAGAGATATTACCTTCTCAGTATTTTGGGCACACACGAAAACACTCTATCAGGTACTTGACATACTCGATATAAAACAATTAATATATCAGAAAGTCCTCGAAACGATTCACACCATTATGTACAATCGAAAATTAGCAGTATTTTATAGGTTCATACTGTAAATAATAACATAAATACACGGTACAAGAATAATCGTAATCTCT
Organism: Medauroidea extradentata; assembly: GCA_003012365.1. Lineage (NCBI taxonomy): Eukaryota > Metazoa > Arthropoda > Insecta > Phasmatodea > Phasmatidae > Medauroidea > Medauroidea extradentata. The sequence continues at coordinate 9,514 of PNEQ01016817.1, forward strand.
TTGTAACACACACAAATACAAGACATAGCATGGTCCTGAGCTTTAGATGGAATGGCAACAAGCTTTGGAATAAGTTGCCAAAAGAAATACGAAATCTAAATGAAAGACATTTCAGAATGGCCCTTAGAAAATGTATTAAATCATATAATAGTCCCTTTGGCAACATTTAATAAAAATATAATGAATAAATCATATATTTGTGTCTTTAAAGTATTATTCTTGTAAATGTATGTATGTCTGTGAATGCTTCTCGTTTCCTTTTTCATTTGTACAATTACTATTGGTTTGATACTCTTTTTATAAATTGCTTAGTCTTTAAAGTATTATTCATGTAAATGTATGCTATGTCTGTGGATTCTTCTCATCCATACTCAGAATAGGTAATAAAGTTATTTTGGATTATGATTGTAAAGAGTAGTTATTTTCGTGGTGTCTCTTCTTTACTTTGAGGATTGTGGACGTCTAGAATGTTCTCTTGCAGTCTCTCAGGTAGACAGGTAGAGTTTTTTTTTTTTTTAGTTCACTGTTCTTGGAAGCCTGCAGAGTTTGTTGTCACTGCAGCGTTTGTAGATTTCTTTATGGGCAGTGTCCCGATAGTGCACACAGGCCGATGACCTCGTATTACGTTGTAACTTTGAATATATATTCAAAGGTTGTAGACAGGTGAGGGGTGTGGTGATGGATGTGTCTATGTCGCCGGGCGGTCGTGCGCTGTAAGTCCTTCTGGCACTTTCGGCATGCGGCGGCCTTCCGGGAGCACTGGACGCCTTTGTCAACACACCCTCGCTTCCCTGTCCCACATTAACATCTGCAGTACGGCAGACGCACGGGTAGGGTGTGTAGAACAACACATGTCTGTCGTTCCAGTCTCGGACAGTCCCCCCGCCCGTGACGTCAAACATCGCTGACAAGTGGGACAGCGCGGGTAGATGTTGCGCCAGTCTGGAAGGTTCATTGCTGACCATTCCAGGAAGGTAAGACATGGAAAGTTCTGGAAGGCGCAACCGAGTGTACAAATACCTGCCGGCCATGTTTTGGCGAGCTTTTTTCGTTGAGAGTTTTTTTTTGTTTTGGAGTTTTTTATGAGCTTTTTGAGCTTTGATGTTTTGGCTTTGGACTTAGGCGAGCATGGCGATGCCCCGGTGGGCTAGGTGATGGCCTAAGTGCTCATGAATCGTAGTGCCAGATGCAGGATTTTCAGTTTAGTTAGTTTTGTTTATTATTTTTTTCTAGTAGTTATTTAATATTCAAATTTTAGTATGGCATAAGAAGACTTCAAGTAGCCCTGAGGTGGACGAGACGTCTCTGGACATTCAACATCAAAACCATTAGTATTCTTGCTGTATGTAATTCTTATTATTATTAATCTTCATTATTTATTCGTGTTCGGTTATTATTGTAATAGTCGTGGATTCATTTACGCTAGTTTTCGTTTTTGGCCAGTACAGTCGCCGTTTACTTAATGTTTTAGAGTAATGTAATGGCCATGAGTTTAATTGTAATGACCGAAAACAACTTTCTTTTGGATAATTTCAAGCAATATGTTTTTAATAATGTAATATTTATTAATCAAAATTAATAACGTATTTTAAAAAATTTACGCTTTAAACTTTTCTTTTCTAAATTTTTCACTTATTTTTAATACCAATAACGTAATATTTATTTTCGTATAATTTTATTTTAATCTTTTGTAATAAACACCAATTATTTGAATTCATTCTTTCATCTGAAGTATTCGGTCTGTAGTCCCTTAGCATAAATTGATAGTCCCTAATTGCAGAGCATGCATCTTAATTTAGCTACTTGATAATGGTTGTTCTTGTATGACAAGGTCAACAATGAATACATTAAGCACACTACAAGATGGGAGATGCGACCCGCGTGGGTCGTTATAGTCTGTGTTCGATCCACAGTACCTTATCGCATGTATGCCAAGCAATTTCAATTATTTATTTCAGTAAGTTTGTTCATTCATGTGCTGTACCAAACATTAGTCATTAATGTCGCTAGGCTACATGGTGCAAGTCTTGTCTTCAAAATGTTTATTGTTTTTATTTGACTTAAGGAGCTACGTCTTTATTTCCCCCCACAGTTCTTTTTAATAATTACAGAGTTTATTTCGTTGTTAATGGCTTTATCATTATGTTTCAGTCAAATGCTTGTTTAATTATTATTGATGTTTATTTTCTTTTTACCTCGTAGTCTTAGCTAGCATATCGTTATTCAGTTGTGCACACATCCCCCAGTTTTACAACAATTTAACGCTTACGTATATTTCACATTTACTTTAAGTGAATTATTATTTTACTTTTACTATGCCCCAACCTCCTGACACGTTTATGGCTGTAGCCGCAGGGCAGTTATAATTCTTCGGTGGCGGTCCAGCCTTGTTAATTGACTTGTTTGCCACTAACTTCGTGTTTGTAAGCTACTATTTTATTTCCCACATATTGAAATTTACTTAATTTATTTTACTGCGACCAGCTTCCTGACACATTTATGGTGGGAGTCGCCGGGCAAAATAATACTTCTGCGGCGGCCAAGCCCTTTTGACGAACGTGTTTAACAGTACTTTCTGCCCAATGGCACATTTAGATTTCATATTATTTATTTTACCTCACACAGCATCGTGACAATATAAATCTTCCAAAATAAGATACAAGGGTGAATAATTTGAGGAAACTTATTGACCGGATTCTTCTATTTCATGGCGTAGAGAAAGCTAGGATAACAATTATTACAACGAAAAAATGGGAATAATGGAAATGTTGAATAGTAAATTTTGTGATTTTGTTGGGAATAATCCAAATGGAATTCCATAGTATACACGAGTATTAAATACAATACCACCATCTTTTAGCAACCATAACGTCATGGCAAAGGATTATTAAATTACATAACTAATGCAATACCATTAGAAGTACATGCCGCAGGATTTATTTTTTTAGGTCCTGGAACGAGATTGAAAGGAAGATGTAAAAATATATCAATAAATCCGTTAGATGCAGCAGCAATGGAATATGATATAGCTTATTATTATCATAAACATTTAGCTGAAAGACATGTTGCTGATAAAGAATTGGAAAAAGTATCTGCTCCAGATAGAGATTCAAACGAGAGAATATGGGCTGTTGTGACAGGATTAGCAACGCATATTTAATAATGAAACATTTTCGCGCTATAATTATGATTGATGAATTAAGTAAATCACTACTTAAAAAAGAAAGTGTAATAGTTAACTTAGACGTTTTTAAAAATTCTGGAATACAGTATGTTTTTTATTGGGAAGAACATGATAATTAATTTTTTTTATTCATTTGGTATCAATTAGTTGAATAATATATAGGCAAAAGCAGTTCGAAGCCTACTTCAGCTGGCATACCTTATTACCAAAAATAATGTCTTTATTAAAAAGTATTGGATTACGTTAGAAATGTATTATGAAATCATGGATTGAATGTATGAATAGCATTAATGAGCAAATTGCAGACAAATTATATAAAGCTAAAGTAGAATTTGATGTAGAAATAAATGACGGTTACAAAAATGAGTCCAATCAGTTAAAAGTTCTAACAATGAAATAATTGATATAAATCGATCAGTAAAAGTTTTAATGAAAAAATAAATATTTCTAATCAATTATTTAACACAAAAGCAGAAAAAAAATGTGAAAATGAAATTAATTATTTTGACAATATTTTTAACCCAAAAATAAAAACGATTTATTTAAAATTTTCAGATATAAATTCAAAGTAGGGTGATAATGTTAAAGATTAAGAATAAAAATATGATCCCTGTAATTTAGATATTTATACAAGTGCTACAAATATAAACTCAAAATGTGATAATATTTTGAAAGATTTAGAAACAAAACATGATACTTTTGTTAAAGACGTAAACTCTAAATATGTTTCTATTATTTTAAAAAACAACTGTTGATAAAGGCATTTCAATGGTTTAGGGCCTATAACCAAATTTATGATTAAATTATTTCATTAAAAATAATTTGTTTTAGCTGAAAGTTATATTAGTGTTAAAAACTGTAGAAATATCAATTGATAAAAAAATTATTAATGAAAATTTTTACATAAAAATTAATTGGTAATTTACACGAAAATTAATTAACAGTTGATACCTAAATAACTGAAAAATAGCAAAATTTTCATCTGTCACTTTTAAATTATTGTAATTCACAAATCAGTATGAAAATCATATGCACTTAAGTTTATTTCACGAAAGAAATAATGGATAAACTAAAAAAAAATTAGTCAATCATTTAACTAAACAATTGAAAAAATAAATAATAAATTACAAAATTATGATATGATTGTTTTTTACGATGATTTTCAAAGGAATAGAATCGTTTGGATGCAAAATACAGCGAGAGACATAATATACTTTACTTGTGTAGTAATCACGGAAAGGTAACTGAATGACTAAAAAAATGAGGAAAATACTACATCATTGCCGATGCATTTTTGAAATCAAAACTTGTTGGTTTGCCTCATATTCTTGTAGGAAATAATGGTCCTTGTGTAGAGACTGATGATATAATTTAATTAAATTGAGAAAAAATGTATGAAAGATAATGCAATTATATTTATTGAAATTGTAATGGAATATGCACATTTTTAAGAATAAAACATAAACGAATTGCGTAATAAGTAATGGATATATATGAAACGACATTAAACAAAATTTTTTTAAAGATCAAATTAAAGAATTAGACCCAAAATGTAAGAGTGATGTTGCTGTTGATACTTCTGACTTTGTTAGAAGTTCACTACTCGAAGATTTTAATACAACGTAACTAGATATACGAGATAGTTGGATACAGTCTTCCTTCCATTCTTAGAAGTAGACAACATGTAGATTTCGAAGTTAAAAGAATAAGAAATTTGGTTATTCCAATTGCACCTAACGATGTTGTTAACTTTAAGTATTATCAGTCTAATAGAACAGATATTATACATTTAGTTGAAACATACCGAGCAAACGAAATCAAATTTGTAGTAGGTACTAATCAAGCTGAATACATTTTTATGATGGATACAGCAATAAATATATATACAATATATCCCGAAGATTAAATACAAATCACTCATCCATTCCATAACTTGACAAAAATAAATTTGTTTAAGCCATTAGATGTGAAGTTGCATGATAAAGTATTTCTTTTAATTCCAAAAAGTTTAAATGTACCAAAAAATACTACAGTTACATTGAAATGGCAATGATTTACTAGTATCACGAAACCATAAATAATTCTTTATTTTTATTATGACGTTTGCCATCGTTTAACTTGCACGTCATATCTATACTGATAGAAGCAACATTCTGAACATATTTTATTTACATTTTTCAAATGACATACCGTCACCAACAAATTCGCTATGAATATATTTAAAAAATATACCATCTAGTGTAAATATGCAAAGAAAGTTAGCATTGTTTCTTATTAGTTGTCTTAGTACTTCTGAGTAAGTTTGAGCTAAGTAAAAACAATCTATATTTTTTGTGTGCTACGAGTAAAATAGTCCCGTTTCATATCTTGGTTATCTAATACATCATCACTAACAACAGAATCATTACAAAATCCATCAACATCAAGAATTTCCTTATTTGAAGAAAAAAAGTATGCACTTGGTTCATTAATTAATTTAATTGCAGTTTCAGTATCTTATCTTAAAGCAATATATTTTGTTTTACTTAAACATATACAAAATATTTATAGAGTGTCAAAATTAAACTATCCTGGAGAATATATAAAATTATCATTCATAAAAGTCGTTTTCCCGCATTTGAACTGCCAATGAAAAAGCAAGGAATGTTATCATGGAATAATTTTGAATGACGTTTTGTTGAAATAATATTGTGGGATATTATTATTTTCATATCCTAGTCTGTCTCTTTTGTTTAGCATTAATTGTATTTATAATGTATATTTTTTTTTATTAAATGAGTATGGTTTTTCGTTGACAGTTGCTAAATCTATATCAATGAAAGAACTACATTATCAACTACGGATAGATGAACACTCTGTACGCCTATTTCAGTTCTAAACTGCATATGTAATGCGTAAAATTACATATAAAAGTAACAAATTCTATTTTATAGATAAAAATGGAGTAGAAAATGTAACACAAATTCCATTTAGTCAGTATAGTATAGAATAGAGGTCATTCGAGATAAAGTGAGCACTAAATATTTAACCTTTGAAAAATATCACTAACCGTTACCGCATGTAATTCAACATTAACTATAGTCCTCTTACGGCTTGTATGGTTGGCAGCGATTTGCAGAAAATAGTTCCGTGTATTTTCTTACCTAAATACAACAATACTAAAAGAAAATCAACTGAAATCGACATAATTGACTTTTGCACGGTTAATAATATTTTCTTTATGAAACTATTACAGATCCTACAGACAGCACTATTTATCTTAGACGCGTAAACATCAAGTGACGTGTCCAGAGAGGTTAGATATTTTCCGTCGTTAGCCGTTACGCGCGGAAAGATACGAATTGGCTGAAAACAGAAATTTTACATGGCTATCTTTAGTGCTCACTTTGTTATATCAGGTATGACAGAAATTACATCTATCACTGGTATTTAATAAGTTGATTTCAATTGTTGTACTATTAGGTTTCACAGAAAATAAAATCATACAAATAAATTAAGTTCATTATGGCAATAAGATGCCTAACATTGCTCCATTTGAAACGATAAATATTCAATGCAACATGCAGTTGGTATGATTCTGAAACAAGATCATTACAATCATTGAGAAACAAATATTATTGCTACATTTAAACAGAGTGTTGTTTTTGGTGAAACTATATAGTATGAATCATCCAATCTATTATTTGTTTCTAATACAAACAACAAATGTGGAACATATATTACTAGAAAAAATATATGACAAGGGAAAAATAATATACATTGAATGTGCTGAAATATCTGCAATATTAGAAAAGAAGCTATAAATATATATTGTGTACAAGATAGCTGTCCTTCATGGTTGACGAACTTACATAACATTTATCTCTACACTCCGACCACAACAGCAAGTGAGGCGATAACTCAGCGTGCTAGGTTTCCTTTTTCGATAGATGGAGTATGAGCACTCATTTTGTCGTTGAACTGACTTCTAGCTAGGGTATTTCTTTTTCCAGAGGATTTTTGAAATAATTTGATCATCAATTTAACTATAAAAATAATAATTTTAAATGTTATAATACTTACTGTCTACTTTACCACTAATGGTTGATGCTTTTTATACTAAGTAGTAATACGATTTCTTAAAAATAGTTTTAAGTGAAAGAGTAGCATGTATACAGTGATTCCTATGTGTGAGTGGCCTTAACACATGGGTCAAAGCTGTTTAAGGGTATGAGTAACGGCATTTTCTCAAAATACCTATCCTATTTGATGGCTACACTCCTCACTGTAAGTGTGTCACATTGCTAAATATGAGCTGCCTTTATAAACGGGGCTTAATGCTCGTAATGGCAACCATTCGATAAAAAAAAAAGAATGGTCGTGACACATGAGTGGAATGGCAAAGACAGAAATGTTGGAAGTGCGGTTTGGACATAAAGTGATCGTAACTTAAAATTAGATAAATTTTTGTTTTAACGTATTTTTCTCATACATTTTCTCATAAATATACTTGATAAAATTTAATTTTCTGAAATATGTTCCGAATAAATTCGATATCAAAATTTTTCTATAAATTCCTGCTTAAATTTTGTTGTTAAGTTTTAATTTTTTTTTTAATATTAACCCAATCAACTTTATCTTCAAATTTTTGTTACATTTTTTCAGATAATTTTTGACGACAAGAAATATTGTCCGAATTAACTTGTTCTTGAAATTTTGTAATATATTATTCTCATAATTTTTAATGTGAAGAAATACAATACCAATCAACTTTATCTTGCCTTCGGATATTTTTTTTAACTAATATGTGTCCCAATAAATTTTATTTTTAATTTTTGTTTGTAAATTTTTGTGATACGTTTTGGTAACCTGAAATACATCCCCAATAAACTTTATTTTGAAATTGTTCATTAATGTTTTCAGAAAATTTTAGTTGTTCACTTTCCCAATCTATTTTTTTATTTCTTTAAATATAGTCTAATACAGAAACTATGGATCGTTTCATTTGCCAAATATAATTGATGTTAATATATTAATGTTAAATTATAACGAGTATTATAATGTATAAGAAAATTTTTAAAAATCATAGCAATATCTTTTTCAGTAATACTTTTGTCGTCTACATTAATTACTGTCACTTTAAAAAAAAAAAGGAAAATTTAGTAACAAATTGCAAAAAAAAAAATACATATTTTTATTTAATTTATGATGATTTTTTTATATTTTACATCGATTTCATTAAAAAATTTGTTGGTGAAGGATGAGTTTTTTATTTTATTAAAAAATAATATCATTATTAACATTTATTTCATCAATTTGATATTTCAACCATGTTCTTTGTCATTTTTTTTTGCATATTTATCGGCTGTAGTTGAATGTGAAATTATTTAAAAAATTTAATATTTTCACATACTTTTGGATAATCACTTTGTTCTATTTTTGAGTAAAAAAATTCACTGCCCTGGAACATTCAAATATACCCTAATGTTAGTTTCTCATATTCTGGGAGAATTCGTCTGTAAATTTCATACTTAGAAACTCATTACTGCTTCAATACCAGTTCAGATAAGGGGCTCGGATGCAGAGATTGTCACATTATTTAAGAAATATCTTGTTTGTATATGTGTGTCTACCAACTTTATAAGATGAACTATTATATAGTGAACATGAAATGTGTTACGTAACACAAATACTTAAACGCTTTGTAAAATTTATAAAATGTACCGTTATTTCGTAATTTAATACTATTAATTATCATAAAAAATTATAAATACAATAGCTACAAGTAATGTAATATGAAAACTTTAACCATAAATTGTTCCGTAATATGTAAAAATATTAGTTTCACTATATTACTGACCTTAAAATGCTTCGCGGGACTGCCACATAACAATATGTCAATAATATGAGCGAAATTTAAACTAAATAGAACAAAACAATAAGACCAAATCCACAAAACGACATATCAATTAAAAAGTTTAATTCAAAAGTATGTTAAATTTTGAACGAATCGTTTGGAATTATCACATATATGCCAAAAATTTACATATGATTTGTTGCAATACCAAAATTTGTTTTCAAGTTTCCTAATTCAAACTACCTACTTTATTAGAGGGCCTCTAACTCGTGTAACGGTCAACAAACAATTTGACACTATTAACTTTAAATTTTTAAGAAAATGTTTCAAGTGCCTGGTTCCTTATTTACAACGTAACCACTAACAGCCGGCAATTACTGCGTAAAATTAATGTATTCTATGCACATTCATAGTTCCAAGAATATATTAGTTTGAAGGCCAGATTTTTAACTGTAGTTTTGAAAAGCACTTTTGAGAAACCTGTAAATGTATTTGAATTTACCTACTAGTCTACTAATTTTATATTACGACGTGTATACCGCCGTACGATGTTTTTTTTCCTAACAATAAGTATAAAATAGTTATTACATTTGTAGAAATAAATAACTTTTGCGTCAGTTGAATGAAAAACGAAACATTTGAATTAGTTCTTGTTCTAAGGAAATATTTATGTTTCAATACGTAAATAAGAATCTTATTACAATAATAAAATATAATCTTTAGTAAGTTTTAACTTGCAATGAAGATCTCTTTCTCTCTCTTTGTAGCGATGTAAATCTGGAAAACATACTTAACATCGGGGCTTCGAAAAATTATTTATATTAAACGTTTTCCTCGAGAGCAATTTTTATAAAATTTGTAGCAAAAAAATTAAATAAAATATTTTGAAACGGCAAATAACATTTCCCTGACTATAATTATCATAGGGCTACGTTTTTCTAGGTGAAAAAATAATTTTTTTTTAATATTACTTGAGAGTTAAATAAATATTATATTTTATATTCGGCACAATTAAACTTTTTTTACTCTAAAAAAAATGTGTGATACACAAAGAAAATATTTTGTAGAGAAAATGGTAAGAATTGTACCTTGGTAATCCCTCATATACCTTTGTCTATCTGGGGTTTTCAAACTGTGATAACATGTAATGATAGCGCCTTTACACACTCTTAGTCTGGACAGTAGACAACATACAGATAACTTTTTCTTATGTTGATATGCGAATGGCCTCCCAGAGTAGATAAAATTGTTATTCCTTACTCAAACCATTTCTGAAGAAGCCAAATGTCGTTTAGTCTCAAGGTAAGCACACATATTTACACGAATTATTTTACAAATTTATATTAATATTAATAGTCTACATAGTTTCACCAGGATTGTATATGCCTATGTAGGCTAACTAATCATTAGGCGATATGTGTTGATTAACTATGCGACAAATGATTTTATTATTGTGTAATATTTACATAGGATATGTGAGCCATAGCAGAAAGTTTAACGCAGGAAAGGATACAAACAGCTATTTATAAACTGTTTATATATAAAACATACAACAAAGTATAAACATTTTTGCTACTTGGTAATAACTCTATACATTTGCTATTATAACTGACAAATTATTTATTATGATGTGTATAAAGGGTTTTCACGTATTTTTTGAGGTATGGGTTTTTCCTACACAAATATAGAATGTTATCAACTACTGCAAATTTGAAAAATAAATTGTAAAAATTAAAAAGAGAATCATGTACGTAGTTAATATGAATTTAGTGTTTGAACTTTTACTTAATTAAGAACTGCATGTTTCATAAAATATATTTAGCTTCAAAAATTGTACATATTTAGCTAGTAACTACACATTTTAGCAACTGAGACATTATTGTTGAAAAAAATTTTCACACAAAACTACAACGTGTTTCTTTTTAGTCACGCTTTTACTTAGAACATCTTATATATTAAGATAAATACATAAACATATGTAATATTATCATAAAATGATACTCTATATGCAAAGTCAGTTCCTAGGGTTATTATACACAAATTGTTTACATTACTAAAGTACACACATTTCCAGTTTCTTTTCCTGTTCGTCATTAATTTAACTTATGAAGTCTTGCACACCCAGTGAAATACGCATTTAAGCAACTGGAATATTATCATAAAATGTACGATAGTTTTTTTCCAAGGACGATTTCAAGGAATGCAGATCATAAATATTGGTTTTCTTCAGTTTTATATACTACTTGTGGAGATCTGGAAAACTGGAAAGTGGCATGGCGTCAGTTGTTGTACATTTACGCCCAGGAAGGTCAGTCCACTTGTCAGAAAACTTAAATTGATATTGCTTCGTATCAGTATGCAGGTATCGGTAGGCATTGGCATCAATTGACATACTTCTGCCAGGTCAGATACTGTTGTAAATATATTGTCCATCGAAGTATTTTTTTAAAAATTATGCTGTAGGTATAATACATAATACGGTTTTGCCGATTTTCTGGCTTCTCTGCGCACTGCGACATTGCAATCTTGAACATTTATCTGATTTGCTTTTTAGCATTGAATCAGCCTCCATATATGCTTGACCTTTTTGAAAATACTTTTGCTCTGTTGTCACTATTGGTGGAAGAATACTGCCGGCATTGCTTCGTATAATACAAGCTTTACATTACAATTTGGCAGAACTACGGACAGACAGCAGGTTTATAATAAAACATACTGTAGAGTATTATTTTTGGAAGTTCACTTTTGGATGGAATGTATAAAATGTAACGCTTGGTCGTGAATCATGTCAGCATTATTAACCTAAACCTTTCTGTTTCAGGTATAAATAATATAATACAGTCACTTTAAAATGAAAGAATTAAGCACGCCTAGAAGAAGTGTTACTGGAAAAGAATTTATTTCAACTCACGAAACTGAAAGTTTTATAGAGAAGTAAGTTATGTAACCGATTGTATTTATACAACAGTTCGTGTATGTAAAACTTCAAGAGTAAACATGTACAAATTCGGGAAGGTCTTCTCATTATTAATGTATTTAGATTCGCCATATTTTCTAAATAAGGCAATTGCTACCCTATGGAATTGGTGCCTATTTAAACATTAATTTCCAAGAATGTTTAAACCAGTATTACATATCTACATTTTATATGCAAGACATAACAAAATAATGTGTTTATCAGGGAATGTAATGTCGTACATCTATAATTACATATACGTACCGCAGTAAGTAAACCTACTGTATATATTATTTTAAATTTTATTTAGTTTATTGGTATATAATGTGAATAATTTGTTAAATTATTTTAATATCCCAAGTGTATGTGTATGTTTGTTTCTTTAGAACAACCATCCAAAATTTAATAAATTTTTAACGCATATTCAATTAATAATTTTTAAAAATTAATAATTCTCTTTTTTAAAAATTGTTTTGTCGGGTCATTTAAAATACGATATATCCTCTTACCGCTGTTCTGTGATTAGTAAAAAGTTTATTTGTAGTGTAAATTCTCACCATGTTAGATCACAAAGCAAACAATGTATCAGAAGCTACAAATGGAAATTTTAAATTGTTTCTAAAATGGCCCAGCTCTCGAGACGTGGGTGAATTTAAACACATCCACTTGTGATTTAATTCATTAGTTTTTATAATCACTGGAATTGCTAGTGATTCTGGGGGCTCAACATGACAGAATGGCTAATGCTATCAGAAACGACTTGAGGAAGCTTTTTAGAATTGTTATCGTACCAGCTTTCAGACAGTAAATGCACGTAAATAATGCCACGTGACATTTTATATTCTGGCTTATATAACCGCTTGTATTTCCAGAAATACTGACATTTGATTTAATCTTGCACTTACATTTTCAATTAACGTAAATTGACACGCAAACAGCGTCTCACTTACCAAATCTGAAGTTCTATAAATGGTAATATGACGTTCTTTACGTGTTAATTTATTCAGACATTCACAATTAAGTAGTGTTGTGCGATACATATCCTTTATTTAAAATCAGTCAAGGAAAGTTCAGTCTAATATAAGCACAAAAATATTTCCTTTCAATTAATTATAAAACCTAACTAAAATAGCGTCAAACTTTAAGAAGGTGTGTCAGAAATATATGTATATAAATTTTGTTACATTTTACTGTCGAATTAGGTCTATTAAATTTAAGTATAACCAAACAGCCCGGTGCTTCAAAATCTTGACTAACAGAACAGCAAATTAATTCGGTATGAACCTCGCATAATTGTTTGTGATACTTTTATACGTTTATTTGACACCGATGGAAAATATGAGTGTAAAATTATATATATATATATATATATATATATATATATATATATATATATATATATATATATATATATATATATATATATATATATATATATATATATATA
>PNEQ01016818.1:5489-23101 GCA_003012365.1 Medauroidea extradentata
CCCCCCAACATTCACCCACCACAGCCTCGCCATCTGCAGTCGTGCACATAGCCGCCGCGGCCGCATTCCGATACTGGCTGATTTCACTGGCGGGCTACTTCCAGTGAGGTTCCAGCCCGGCCCCCGCAACTCGAATAGCGAAAACGAAACCTCACCGAAGACGCCCGAAGTCAAGGTTCTACATGCTTACAACAACTGCAGTAAAAAAGTAAATATGCATTATTGTAAATATTTACGTAAATTCTGTAACTAACCTTAAATACGACTTAACATCGTATATATATATATATATATATATATATATATATATACTGTCTTTCAATTTAGCGGAGAACGCTTTTAAGGTTATAAGTTTGAAACACGGTAATGTCATAAATAAGCAAAACAAGTGTGTTACTGGAAAAACTGTGAAATTGACAGCAACGTAGAACCCACTCCGGCAAAAATAAGGCTCTCCGTTTTATACACTGAGTTGCAACTCTGTACTTATATGCTCTTTGGTTCCAGCTTGCTTGGAGTTGATCCCTCTTCCTTTCAACCCTCGCCCCCCCCCCTCCCTAAAAATAACACTTAAACAGAAATTGTAGACAAGAGGAAAGCGTTTACTTCACTCAAATTTTATTCAAGCTGTATAACTCTAGTCTGTAAATACACGACTTTGTGGCAAAAAGGTTTTTCACAGTTTCGTTTCAGTGCCTTAAGAATGTTCAAGTGGGGAGATATACATTATTATAATTGTATTAGTTTTACAGATGTTTTTTGGGAGAACATTTTCCTCTTACAAAAAAACTAGTGTTGCCAGTTTTCTCATAACAGCGTTTCAAAGTTTGAAACGCCGTTATGAGAAAATTCAAAGTAAAAATTTGCATATTTTTACTTCATAAAAAACTTGAAAACCAATAAACATTATAAAATGATATAATTAACATTATAAATACATGTCCCAAGCTACTGTTTCAAGTATGTATAAACCCGTTACAAAAAATTTTGTATTTTAAAAAATTCTAAAATTTGTTAAATATTGTGTTACTTTAATCAAGTTTTGTTTAAATACAAAACTATTTGATAGTGGGATTTTATATTCTTCAAGCCATAGAACGTGACATGAAGTTTTGATGTGATTCTTTTTCCATTTCATTATGTTCACTGGTTTTCAAGTTTTGTATGAAGTAAAAATTTGCAAATTGTGACTTTGAAATGTCAGTATAGGAAAACTGACTGGTCTATTTTTTCTAAGAGGAAAATGCACTCTTAAGTAATGTCTACAAAACTGACTATACTTTATACAAAATATAAAATTATGGTTCCCCCCTGAAACACCCTTAAGAACGTTCAAAAGGGGAAAAATTACAATTTCATAATTGTAAGAAATACTGTTAGTTTTGTAGATGCTACTTAGGAGTACGTTCTCCCCTTATGTAACAATTAGCGCAGCCAGTTTTCTAATAACGACATTTCAGTGTAAAATTTGCATTTTTTTTCATGCAAAACACAAAAAAAAAAAACAATACACACAATGAAATGTAATAAATCGAACCGTAACTACATGCCACGGGGCTACTGCTTGAAGTACATAGGAGCGGGTGAACGGGAGATTCCCGAGAAAACTCGCCGACCAACGGCATCATCCAGCACTATTCCCACATGCGAAAATACGGGGACCGCCCCGCCGGGGATTGAGCCCGGATCGCCTTGGTGGGAGGAGAATGGTCTGACCACAAGGCCACCGCGGTCCCCTTTCTTGTAGAAGAAAGATGGCCGTGTAGTGTGTACTAGGCTTTATAAATACAAGTAAATGTTGGCATGTTGATGGGGAGGAGGGCGGGCTCAGCTCGGTAGAGAGACAGAGAAGGGGACGCAGAGGATGGACGACGCCAGCAGACGCCTCGCTGCTCGGAATGTCGTCACGGTGTTACAAACAGGTCCAGTGACTCACTCCACACTGCTCGCTGTACTTCTGTCACTTTCCTTACTCGCACTCTTTTATCACCCGTCTCCCTACAACTATTCCCTGAGGTCGGATTCCATTTAGGTGCCCTTGGCTGGGTTCGAATTGGCCCTTACCACGCTTCAAGCCCTTGAAAGTGCATCGCGGAAGTGACGTCACACACGCCGCTGTTCTAATTCACAGCGAGGGCTCACATGCACCCTAGAATGTCCCCTTCAGTCAAGGGGACGAGCCACTTACCCTTCTCGTGCGTTACGTTAGAATTCACGAAATGCAGCCTGCTTCATGAAGGAAACAAGGGCTTAGGACTCAAGGGGAAGTGATGAAGGGCACATTGCACTGACATCGAACACGGCCCTTGTTCCCATCACGAAGTACACTGCATCTTGTGAATTCGGATCTAGGGCTCGAGAAGGGCACGTGGCTCGTGCCCTTGGCTGAAGGGGACATTCTAGAGTGCATATAAGTCCTTGCCTTGATTTCGAACATCGGCAAGTTTGACGTCACTTCCGCGATGCACTTTCCAAGGGCTTGAAGCCTGGTAAGGGCCTTAGACGACCAAATCGAACAAACACGGCCTAAATCAGCGGTTCCCAACTGTTTCGGTTCGCAGAGCACCTTTTTATAATCCACTTACAAGATGCAGCAACTTGTTTAGGCCTACCCCGGTACACTGTAACTGACAAATAAATGGTTATTTTTAAGTGTTATAGGGAGGGGGCGGAAGGGCGGTTAGGTAGCAAAGGAACGTACAAACGAGAAAAATAATTGGGAGTATCTATATATTTCTTTAGAGGGCGGTAAGAAGACCATAAGTCGAATTATTACCCATTGAGGCTTGTGTTTTTCTTGCACCTATTAGTAGCCGTTCATTAGGGCACAATTCTCATTATATTAACACGTTTCTATAGACTTCACACCACCTTCCTGAACAAGAAGAACTACATAAGTGCCATTATATTTTTACATGACTTATGCCCTTCTTACTGCCCGCCAAAGATTTAAAATTGTTAAAACTAACACTACATTCGTTCTCAATCACCACACACTACTGTCAAAATCTGGCCACGGAGCCCTTGGGAAGTGCGCGCGCAGCACTGATTGCGAGCAGCTGCTCTAAACATACTTCCCTCAGTAGGGTAAACATATATGTGTGATTCGCGGTAAACTGAATACTCTTGAAAGTCCATCTTGTCTAGAATAATAATTATTTATTGTGACCTTAGATATACACTTTTGAGTATGTTACAATCTATACACTTCGGTTATTACTATGTTTTGTTTCGTCTCATCATTGTGACGTATTTAAATATTATTCTGCGGTTCATGCATTTTATCTGCACGCCCTTTTGCCAAAGCAGGCCTCAAACCTGGGTTGTCTGCCTCGGTGGTGTCTCGGTTTTTCCCTTATTTTTTCTTTGTCCTTGTTTTATCTGACCCGATAGCAGCTATGCAATGTTATGCTGTGTGTGTATCCTGTTGGCTTAAGTATACTCTGCTTATTAATGTTTGTCATTTCTCTTTAGTTTTCACAGACAGACAGCTACGTCGCAATTGAGTGTGGCCAAGAAGCTTAAATCCAGTTGTGACTAGTGTTCTAAAATTTCCGGAAAAAACTAGGAAAAAATTAATTTTTTTTCCTGGAAAAATTGAAAAAATTGGAAAAAATTCCTTAAAATCATTGTGAGATTATACTAAAACTGTGGTAACTTATATAAGGTCAATAAAATAAGGAGACAAGCGGAGAATTGTTTGATTCATTCTGAACATTTACTTACTAGCAAGGTGAAAGAATGTGGGAAGATAATATAGAATTGAAAGTGTCTCAAGGAGGAAACTGCTAATCACAAAGTTGATAAATGTAAAACAACAGCAAAGTTCACTATCTAGCCAGTTGATGCAAGCAGCAAGATAATTAATAATTATATTAGTGGGTTTAATTGAGAATTTGAACTACATAGGGTTTTATATTGTAATTGAAACTGCTTTCCTGACAGAGATTGTAAGTTCGGTATGAATGAGTATTATAACTGTTTCTGGTTAGTTCACGTGTATATTGTTTAATTTTCAGTACCAAGTTTTATGTTACATTTACTGGCTATTTCATTTTCGTAGTAGGGTACTGTGTATGTATTGGCAGATAGGCCCAGATGTAAATACATATACCATCTAGACTTGTAATTTTGAAACTGTATAATCATTTTTATTGCAATTTTTTTTATTTTTATGTAATTTTTCACATTGATGAAAATATCAAATTTTTTCCATTTTCACATCAAAGGAAAAAAAAACACATTTCCTTGTTTTTTTCCCCCAACTTTTCCGGGTTTTTTTCCCGAAGCTTCAGAACCCTAGTTGTGACGCAAGTCATTGGTTATTGCATGTAACTAAGTGTAGCGTAACTATAATCAAACGTTTTACTGTAGGCAGAACCACCTACTTTGGTGGCAGGAATTTCACACCAACTTATTTCAATGCCTTATGTGATGCACGTCTGCAATTCTGCTTCGTGGTCAATGATCGGTACAGACGTGCTGTTATTATTTGGCGACAGTCTTTTATTTAATGGCCTATATTAGCCAGGACCAAGGTTAGGTTGGAAAGGAAACGTGTTTTCTTATGGAAAAGTTTGATACAGGGAAAATTTCTGCCACTAGTTTCGCTACTCTCGCTAACGGTTCAGGAAAAAAAAAAACGAAACCGTTGTAAAATTATATTTAAATATGCTTGGAAAAGAGAGAAGTCATTTAACTTATTTTTAAAGTGAAAAGAAATCAATTTCGCGTTTTAAGGGCGCGGTTCACCGCAGTTTCCAACGTCTTTATTTATTTTTATATTTGCACCAGATATTTTTTCCTTATTTTATACATAAATTGTGATAAAATCTTCCTCTTAGGAAACTTTTGTATCTCTCATAATTTTTTTCCGTAATGAGTGGTAAACATCCAAATTTGCACTTTACGGTTTTAAGTACGCCACTGAATGCGATTTCGCATTTGGACAGAAACAATTTTCTGTACTGACATTAGAGAAATTTATATACGTGAATGGAAACGTGAAAAATAGTTCATGAGTAGGTAAAAAGCTCATTTGTTGGCAATTTTCAGGATACTCGAGAAACCGCCTAAATCTCCTCATAATTAAATGAAACATGTAACCCAAATCCCTGTCATGGCTGTCGACAAGTGTCTGGGTAAGCAACGCCAGTGAATACAGACTGTTTCGGTTTTAGGACTGCTTTGTTTGAATATGACAGACATTGATCAGCTGTTTGTTTAGTGCAGGAACAAGACTACTAGATGTTTAGAATAAATGAAGCCTCTGCACAAAGACATTCTGTCTCTCTCTGACAATAAACACGGAGCACAAGTTAAGACTTAGCCTAAATAAAAAAATTAAAAAAAAACCTACTCACAGGTTAATAAATTTCAAATCGGTCTGACTAGTAGAATTGCTCACATTCACTTTTAAAAAACTAGAAAAGAGCTGATTATCTTTAAACGGCTGAAGATATTTCCTTGAATCATAGACGAGAACTCTCTCGATTATGTTAGCTTTCAAACAAAAAAAAAAATACTAAATCAAAATCGGTCCATTCGTTTAGGAACTACGATGCCACAGACACGTCAAACTTATAACAACACTCTTTTTGCGTCGGGGGTTAAAAACTGCAGATATGCACGTAAGACATTGAAACAAAGAGGTGCAACAATTTTTCTCCAAAACTACGACCCTAAGATAATTAAATAACTGCTGTTATAGTACGATAGTTAGAGATAATCGTATATCGCTAACATTTTTTTGTGCCAACATACCCTTTACTGTAGTTTCTCTCAACGTCTGTGGTTGGCCGACACATGTCTGACACTCCGTAGCTGTCTGTAGACCAATAACGGGCATCAAATACTGCAATACCGGGGTTCTTATTGGCTCAGGCAAATAGGGCAACAGATCCACGTACATGCGAAAGCCAATAATCTTATAGTAGTCTGAACATGTGTTGAAACCCAGCATATAATCAAGTTTTCCCGCCATTAACCATCATCTCTAGCGACAGTATTCAACAGAATATGCAGAGGTATATATACTCGACATTACACTACACATAGGTAGAGGCACGATTATTTCGCGTATTGATTCTAGGTCAGGTTGAATGCCAATAATGTATACTTAACTGCTCCTTCTGTTATTAGACGACACATGTTTCAACACATCTTTGACGACTGCAAGCCAGTGATAAATAAGGAAACAAGTCGTGGTAGTAACACGTGTTACGCCATCTTTAAGGCCGCGGCCTTACTACAGACGGCTATGTTAGAAGCCAATCGATATTTGACTTTGGCCAGTGTGTGTATAGTTCTGAGAAGTATAGGCTGTTGCCACATTAATAAGCGAAATACTCGTGCCTCTACACACAGGCCTTGGCACGTATAGTCAAACATCGAACAAAAGAAGTAAAATAAACTAACAGTATTTCACGGTTGGCGAACGTGTTTTTATCTGACAGTTCTGCTGATGAAGTCCTTCGTGGACATTGAGGAATACTATTTGGTTTCCATACCTGTCGCCAATTTCCTACACTACCTCGTTTAGTGAACAATCGTCTCAGACAAATAAAATAAGAAATTCCGTTTCTCCGTGTGTGCCTATATATATATATATATATATATATATATATATATATATATATACACATATATATATATATATATATACACACAAACATATATATGTATATATATACACAAATACTAGCTGTGCCCGTGACTTCGTCCGCGTGGAATAGTGTCTTTAAAAGTAGGCCTACTCCTGCAACTTTAAATGTCTGTCCCTGAGCTTTATTAATAGTTATTGCTTATATATATATATATATATATATATATATATATATATATATATGCCAGGTCCGCTTACGCTATCGCTAACTCTCAGTTTAAACTATATAAATACCTATAACTATTTATACTTTATTTTACTTTTGACCTTAAACTATTATTATTATTATTTTACACCCTTGCGGGTGAAACTTTTTATTTATTTATTTCGTATCAACAGCTTAATAAAAAATAAGTTTCAAGCTTCTAGCTCTAAAAATGACGATAGTTCCATACAACTTTTCATCCCCCCTTTTAACCCCTTACAACCCTTTCTTTCGCTTTAAAAAGTAGCCTATGTTCTTCCTCAGGCTCTAGACTATTTGTATACCAAATTTCATTTAAATCGGTTCAGTAGTTTTGGAGAGAAAACGAGACAGACAGAGTTACTTTCGCAAATATTATATAATTTTATATATATATATATATATATACACACATACATATATGTGTCGTTACTACATGGTGAAGACTTAAGAACATGTTGACAAGAATGATAATCAAAAGAGGTACGTAAATTTCGCAGATACATTCCAGGTCAGGTTGAACGGCAATTATGTATACTTCATTGTCATGTCTGTGACTTGCTGGCGGTTGTTATGAAACGCGTTTGACTACTGTAAGCCAGTAGTAAATAAGGAAATAATGCGAAGTGACATCGCTTGCTACCTGCTTGTACGGTTATAAGCCAATAGATAATGGATTGTGG
Organism: Medauroidea extradentata; assembly: GCA_003012365.1. Classification (NCBI taxonomy): domain Eukaryota; kingdom Metazoa; phylum Arthropoda; class Insecta; order Phasmatodea; family Phasmatidae; genus Medauroidea; species Medauroidea extradentata. The sequence goes on from PNEQ01016818.1 coordinate 13,021, forward strand.
CCAGGGGGTGAATAGGACTGACAAGTCTAGGCTGCTGCCAGATGAATTCGCGAAATTGACGTACCTCTAGTTATCAACGGTATTGTCTCGGCCGTTAACTTTACAGTACATGTTCGTGTTATATATGTAACACTCACAATTGGGCTGTTGTCCAATGGAAAGCAAGGACGTACCGAATGTTACATTATAGTCAGAGATGGTGACATTTCGCGCCTTCTATGACCTGCACGTTAGAATCAAATATCCTACGCATACTCAAATCCTGTCTATTCGTTCAATGTCTGTTGTTCCACTGAGTAGCAGCTGGTGGACAAATAGTCGGGGCCTGAGTATGTATAGTATATTTGGTTCTAACATGCAGGTCATTGAATTAACGAAATTTCACAACCTCTAAAGACGGTATATCGCGGAAATGGTTTGTGCCAACATAGCCTTGAAACCGCTGTAGTTTCTTGCAGCATGTTTGACTGGGTGAAATATATGTCTGGCACAACGTGGCTGTCTGCAGACCAACAACGGCCATCAAAAATTATATTCTTACTGGCTCAGTCAAATAGGGTAAAAAGTTCCAAAACAAGCTAAAACCAGTAATATTATGGTAAACTGGATATGAGTTAAAATCCAGCAAACAGTCAAGTTTTCTCGCGATAAACCATCATCTCTAATTATAGAGAGGGCTACAGCCTTTCTTCCTGAATCCCTAGTGTTCTTTACACAACAGTACGGTCCATTATATTGTAGAGGGGGTTAATAATTCACTAGGGGGAACGAGGCCCCCTAGCTCTTCCTTCCTGAACTGTCCAACCCCCCTCACAGTCAACTGCTCAGTCCCTCATCGTCCTAACTAGCATGACTATCTACCTCGCTATGTTCTCCTCCACACACTCTGAACTCCCTCACTATTGTTTCCCCTTCCCTTGTAGCCTACCTTCCCTTATTCAGCTGGCGACCTAACCTCCCTCAATATCTATCATGTTCATTGCATTGACGTGCTTTGCGTGGAGACAAGTATGTCCAGTGGCTGACTGATACGCCAATCTTGAATCAAAATTATGGAGGGGGGAGTTCCGGGAGTCCTCCACCGGGAACATTTTTTTATTTTGAGATGCTATTTAAGTAGTTTTTTCATACATAAAAATTGAATATATCGCTGGTATGAATATTATTATTTTTATAATATAATTTCTTTAGGGGGATATCCTTCTAACATAATTTTTTTGGCAAGGGACATGTCCCCTCGCAAGTACGCCCATGTCATTCGGCCTATTTTATGTATTTGCTTAATTCTGTCGGATCACACCACGGTCGTAGAAGTACAGGTTTGGACACTCGCCTATCTACCAATGTATCTTGCTTGACCCCCTTGTTGTTTGGCTGCAGTTCACCAAGTTACCGAGAGTGTTGTGTATCTTTGGCGCTGCAATCAGGGCGGTCGGGTTCAAACTCCGCCCACTTTTTTTTCCAATGTTTACATTATAAAGTAAATTAAGATTGCTAGAGCCTTGCTTTAGGATTGTCAGCGAAGCAAGTTTTTCATTAACTGATAAAAAATACGTTTTGATAAATTGTTTATATTTGTAATGTTAACACTGGGAAAAAGTGGGAGGGAAGTGGGCGGAGTTTGAGCTAGACTGCCCTGATTGCAGCGCCAAAGACGCACAACACTCTCGGTGAACTGCAGCCAAACAACAAGGGGGTCAAGTTTCCAGGCGGTGTCCATTCTTGTACGACCGTGGCCTATACACAGCTGCTCTACAATAAACAGAAATAATTTTAATTTGACGTCACATAACACCACATGCTTTGCAGACAGCCATAAATATTCTGCCATATCTCTATAACATAAACTTACAGATATCTTCAAGTTGGCAAAAAAAATCCACTTGATTCCAAGAAAAAAATTTAATGTATGCTGTTAATTATAGCTTCTATTCTGCCAAAGAGTTTATGGTCACAAAAATTTGATGAAACAGAGGTTATGTGATTCTGTGAATGAAAGGCCGTGCTACATTCGCATGTCTCTTGGTCCTTCGTGCCCTCTTGTCCCATCGTCTCTTGACATTACCAAGGGACACCCAGGAATGTGACGCCACAATATAGCTGTCTCATCCTGCAGATTTAGAAAAGCGACACCAGAGTACAGTTAATATTAATGTAGTTTTCGTATTTTCGATTGTCCTTTATTTTGTTATATATCTATTATGTGGATTCGGAGACTGGCAATAATTATACCAATTGATTAATTAAAAAGTATTAGCGGTGTTTATTTAAAAGCTGTTTAAAAAATTCGTCAATTAGTCACGTTCGTGAAATTTATTGGCGCTTATTTTGGTTTAAATATTTTATTTGTTTAAATAATTCTCTTGTTACATTCCACGTTCTCTGCTGACATTATGAATACGAATGTTTATGTTTACGAGCTAATTTTGGCGGTATTTAATGTTTTGAAAATTCTTCTTCTTTAATTTGACGAAGGACATAGGACAAAGGGACAAATTTATAAATATTGGCCATATACTGGGACAAGACGAGACATGGGACAAAGAGACAGCAAGGGACACGAGGGACAATGTCACGTGATCATTTCAGCCAATCGGCATGCAGTGTCCAATGGACACAGCATGGGACAACTTAATTGTAGCACGGCCTATCTGCATAGTATCGTCTGCGAATTCCTTGTTTGCAACTATTCTCTCTTAAGTTTGGCTTTGTGTATCGATTGGGTTGAATTTAGTATATACGTGTTCTTATAATAGATATCTAAATACAAACTACTCTGTTGTCACTACATTATTGTTTATGTTTCGTTTCCTGTATTGACTGAGTTGAATTTAGTATGGAATAGGTTTATGATATATTAATTTTTATTTTTGTTATTATTTATTCATTCAATCAGGGAGTTAATGAGCTCAAAATCTATTGAAACAGAGGTTATGTTAAACTGTGTTCATGATAGAGATGTATGTATAGTACCTATATAATAACTTTAATGGTATGTTGCCACTATGTTATTGTTTGGCATCTTTATTGATTTTAAAAGATGACGTTATGCTCTCTGGGACTACATACTTCTTCTTCCTCTGGTGTTAACAGGGAATATATGTAAAATGTTTGTACTTACTGAATGGTGTATATGTATATAACTATGCTGACTAGTCCTACACTACTTGTACCACCTTTGTACGTACTGTAGTCGACAGGACAATAAAGAATTGAACTGAGCAGTGTATGTGTTAACAAAGGGTGGAAACATACAAATTAACGGGGAAAAAAAAGGAAAAATAAGCAGCGCATAATTGTTCAGTATACTGTACATAGTGTATATTACTTACCAGAGAAGTACATGTGTTGCTAAGAGGTCTGTGCCAAACACAAATGTCAATATGTGTAGATTTTAAAAATAAAATATTGCCACTTTTCAATGTATGTAATCACGCAGGTATTATGTATGATTTTTCAAATAAATTAAATTCTATCAGTACGAAGGTGCATAAAAGTTATTTTTATCATCTTTGTAAAATGTCCAACATTAAGCACTTAACTGTATTTTATTTAAGCTATACGGTAACTGAATACAGTCGTACTTACATATGTTTCCACTTTCTCTCTATGACTGATATACGATGTCTATTCTAACAAACTTACTGTATAAGAGGTATTAAAACATGGTATTCTAATTTTAATAACATAAAGACCGTCAGAAATTATAAACGTACCATTTCCGTATAACTTGAGTAAATTTTACAGCTAGTTATGGGCAATAACTGTTAATATATAATTTTTAAATGTGTTACAATGCAAGACATTTTCAGTTCTAAAATGAATGTGACATGTCCATTTCACCATTTGTACTGTACATTTTGTCTTGCACTGTGGCACACAGGAGTATTGTCAGTTTAACTGTCCATAAATAGTTGTAGAATTTTACTGACGTTACACAGAATACATGATATATTATTTGAATGAATAGTAAAGAAGTGAGAGAGCGAGGCAGGGAAGGAAGGGCAGGAGACTTGAACGCGCGAGAAGATGGAGGACGCGGCCAAGCAGGTGTTGTTGAACTCTGGTCAGCTCTCACTCACCTGCGCAGCTGCTGCCACGTCTGTGCACACACCATCACGTCGCTGCGTGCACGCACACAACACTGCACACCCAGCACACACGCACCACGGCCCACATTCACCGGCCCTTCCCAGTGTACACGGCCACACCCGCTACCTGCACTCTCCTGCACTGGACTGAACTGGACTGACTGGGCTGCCAACCTCGAGACTGGCTGTCTGCTGACCTCTGCTTCCCCTCACTCCCTCCCCTCATACCTTCTCACTAGTACTGCGGCCGCGTGCTCATCGGCCGGGCTCAGACCTGCCGCCCTCAACACTTAAGGGGCCTGCCTACCTGCCATGAAAGTTGTGATGTAGAGGTTCAGGAGAATCGTTTTTTCACAGAAAATATTAGTCGTGAGATTGTGTGTTTGACATATAAAAGATATTAAGGTACCTCACACTAAGGGTAAACGGTTCCAGTTATATCAGTTTCTTAAGTAATTAGAAAATAGGGCCTCAACATTCCAAATTAGTGCCTTTTCCGGCTTGTGTAATGCCGTTATTTTTTGTTATTTTTACTTAAATCCATTTAACCTTAGTAGATCTATCCTTTAGCTTTCGATCCCGTGAATGTTTGTACCTTGTAACAACTGAAATTTTTGAGGAAATCTTGTTCTTGTAATATGTGTCCTGCGCAAATATGCAGCCAGTGTTGTGGAAAATTGAAGGTTTTGCGAGACCGAGCCGAGAGGAAAACAGAGAGAGAGCGAGAGACAACCTCCTCCACAACAGGGAATGATCCAATCCCGCTTTTGTGGGGAAAACTCCACGTCCATGAGGTCGAACGGCCGCTAAGGCGCTAGGTAGGCGGGTCCCTTAACACATAAATTGAGATTACAATAAGACCTCGATATATTAGGTTATTCGTGAAAAAGTGAACAGTTTTTCAGACCACCTTTTCTAGGAAAAAATATATAAAATACTATTTCACAGGACCTCAGGCATTCACTTTTGACAACGGTACAATATATACATTTCAATTCAAGGGGAGGAGAGCTTTAGGTTTGCTGGGAAGGATACTGAATGGGGAATGGGGCTAGCTCTGAGGTGAAGGAAAAGGCATACTGCACAATGGTACGGTCAATGTTGGAGTATGCCGCTGCAGTGTGGGACCCGTAAGTGGAAGTTGAAGTGCAGGAAATGGAAAAGGTGAAGAGAAGGTTGGCGAGATGGGTGAAGGGTAGGTGGAGAAAACAGGGGCAGGATGGAGAGAAGGAAGGTAATTATAGGCCATCTGTGATGATAAAGGAATTGGGATGGAGTACATTGAAGGACAGAAGGAAAGTTGAAAGACTGGTCAGGATGTACAGAATTATGAATGCAGAGGGAGGATGGGGGGGGGGGGTTACATTGCCGAGGAACATTGGTAGGATCAGGGATTTTTTGAAGAGGGCTTTCTAGAGAAATGGGAATGTGTGATCTTGCCACGTGCAGTAGCACAATTGCGAGTATTTATTATTATTATTATTATTATTATTATTATTATTATTATTATTATTATTATTATTATTATTATTGATACTTAGGTTGCCTTACTCATTTTAAAAAGTGACAGGAAACATAAATCATCTGAAAGGAAAAATATAACTAAGGTTTCAAAAGCTCTCACTTTACCCTAGACCACCTATACAAACGTCATTAAAACTAAGTGGATTTATTTCTGTTTTGGGACTGTAGATAAATTAAATATAATTTCATGTTTAGTAAAAATTATCTTTATATATGATTCAGAGTGTAAACTAATGTGATTTCAATGTATTTTATATATATATATATATTTTATTTATTTGTCCACGAAGTGTTCGGCCATTGGCCGGTTTACAACAGATCGTGTTCAAACAGACCAACAACAAAAATTACATACATTTGATGTTATATTTGTTAAACTTAAACCTATAAATTATTGTAAAGTTATAACAGTTTAATTACATAAGGTGACAGTTATTATGTTTATGTTACATTTATCTTTAACAAACAAAAAAAAAATCTGAAAGTTCAAAATTAGTCTATCCTTACTCAAGGCATATTGACTAGAAACCAGTCTCGCTTACAAGTTGTCGTTATTTAGGTTTCTTTGTGTTGCATCAGCAGAAATCGTTTAAGCTTCTATCTGAAAATGACATCGTTACTGGATTACAAATCCTCTGGAAGAACATTCCACTGACTGCAAGAGAAGTAACTGAAATATTTTTTTAAATATTGAGCTTTCATGTCGTGGAACTTGTGAGTTCGTTTTGAACCTAGCTTGATATGTGTGCTGTGGTTTTTGTTTATTTATCTTTTCGTACAGCTAGGCACTTTCTTAGTGAGGATTATTTATTGTTGACACAAAAAGTGAAATGAGCATCTACGTTCCATATTTAGCCAGTTTATTATATTTAAATATGGCTTTATGTGATCTCATATTTTCAGATTGTAGCAGAAGTGAATACAATAATTCTGAACCTTTTAGATTCTGTGTTGTCAAAGTCAACGAATAGACCGGCACAGTACATGACAATATGAGGGAATGACACAACTGCAATTTCAAGTTTTGTTGCGGAATATTTTTGAATTTATTTCAAGTGTTTTAGCTTATAAAATGCTGCTCGTATTAACTTAGACGTGTTCTTAGCAGGGGCGGATACAGAATGGAATTGAGGGGGGGGGGATATATTTTTGCTAGCACCGGTTGGCCGATTTTAAGTGGGGGGTCCGGGGGTCCTCCTCCAGAAAAAAATTGATTTTAAGATGCAAAATGGTGAGCTTTGAGAAGATTTTGAACGTTAATGTTTAACACACAACATACACAAATTTGAACATTTCTGAAGAGTTTACAATCAGTTTCTTAGAATATATTGCAAAGTTCATAACACCTACTGCATATTCAGCAGTTTGAATAAAAAGTATAACATTTCAAAAACAAGTTTGGGCTCTTGGGGAGGGGGGTGGGGATTTTCCCCAATTCCCCTCCCCCTTGTATCCGCCTCTGGTTCTTAGACCAATCCGAGTAGAGGTGAAAACAATACCTAAATTTCTATACTCATTACAAGCTATAACTACTGGGCCATCAATTAAAATTGTTTGAGTGATGTGGTTTTTTTTTGTAGCGTTAGTTTGGACCAAATAATCATATACGAGCATTTAAGGCGAATTAGCTTAAGACTGTTCCCATTACACCAATGTACTATCAGTGTATGTATGGGGTATTTATATTTCTGTATGTAGGTGTTGTAACTTAACTACCTATTCATTTGAATTGTTAAACATGTAGAGCATTATTGTTTTGTTTGTTATAAATGTGCAATGGGTCGAGAGTAAGATATGACTTTCACTCCTTAACTTCGCATTAAAGGTGAAATAAAATAAATAAAACAATTTAATATCAAATCGTGGTAGTGGTTAAAATGGTAATAATGTTAATAATTAGGGATAAACGTCTAAAGAAAATGTTTAAAACTCCTTAAAATGTGTGCAAATGCATGAAAATACAAACCTCACCATTACAATTTACGAAATGTTGGGTCTATTCAGACTTGTACCTCTATATCCCCTCCCAGGGGCGCATTCACTGAGAGCATTGTACCCACATACTTTCCTAGAAATGTTTTATTTCATAAGATATTATTTATTTATAATCATAATATATACATATTGTGTGTGCATGCGTGCATATGAACAGGCATGTACAAACGTGCATTTTCTGTAGTTTTCAACAAAATATATTTCTGAATCTTCAGTTTAGACTGTCAAACACAAGTACAACCTTCCTCGAAAAAAAAAAATCTTCCTACCATTTTTTTACTTATGCTCTCTATCAAGAATTGACTCAAGTTTACGGGAATAGATTTATCTGCTTCAACACGACACCCAGATCATTGCCTCTTTTCTGATGTGTTGGCATTTCAGTGACTCGGGTCTGAATTCATAAAAAAATGGCGTGTTCTATTCTTATTGAGATGTGAAGTTGACGTTTCAAGTAGCCCACGAATCTTCGACCCAAGCACAAAATGTTTATTCCCACAGTTTGCGCACACAATATTTTCTACAGCATGATTTTGTCTACATCTAAAATAATAGGAGATTTCAAATAACTAGAATGACATTACATGAACATGAATACAACTGAGATGAGATTGAAGGAGGATTGGGCCTACCCATCCAGGAAGCCTGTCAGTAAGGAAGTGAAGTCAGGTCCTGAGAGAAATCTCCACCAATAATATGAGGATAAAGATCTGTTAAACATGTGTCGCATCAGTTATGTAAGGTAATTATTAATGTTGTCGCCTGATCAGGCGATGTACAGAGTTTGTTATAAAACTGATGAGAATGGTATCACCATGGTGCGGCTGCAGGATGATATCCGTACCATGGGGTAGAAGAAAGGGACATTGAAGGTGTCCATAAAAGGGAGGCAAGGTGGGTGCAGGAAAAACGGCGGGTGAGACAGGGAGAGGACAGAACAAGAAATCGGCCCTCTGAGATGATCGAGAAACAAGGGGGGGGGGGACAAACCTTGAAGGAACCGAGGCAGGTGGAAAGGTTGGTGAGGAGGTTACATTACAAGGTGCTACACTGACAGGAAGCATGTGTAAAACTTGGTGATACATTGTAAAGAGGTCGTTGTAAGGAGAAGGAAGGACAACTGCTGGAAGGTTCATAGGGAGAGAAGGAGAATCCCAAGTCCTGAACATTCTTACCTCAGTGGTTGGAACGCTGCCGTCGAGCACGCAGTCACGTTGCTGCACGCTAGCGCGCTCCGCGGCCGGTCCTGGAAACACAGTCGCCTTGTCGCTCGGCGGCGGCCATTCACGGTGACGGCAGAGCGCTCTAGCGGCGAGACAGAGAAACTGTGCCTGCCAGCTGACTGGACCCGCTCTCCTCCACCCCTGCCATACAATCTCACGTCACACAGCCTACATCCTGTAACCACACACAGCAAGTACTGCACACTGCCGACCCACAAAGGCAAGCGCGTACCTATACTGTTCACGGTAAAATCCAACGGCGTAGCAAGTATTTGTGTAAGAAAAGGGTGGGAGTGGTTAACCTGAGAATAATATGATGGAACACAGACCACCCTGTTAAAAAGGAGTTAATGGGGTCGTGGGTCCTCCCCCGAGAAAATTTGAATTTCAAGGAGCAAAATACTGCTATTTTATAAGGTTTTCGTAACGAAACACTGAATATTGTACTGGTCAAAATATTTTTAATATTTAACATGATTTTTCTTTCAATTTTTTGTTCCAGATGTTTATTTCATTGGTTTATTCACGTATGAGCCTGTAGTTTTCAAGAAAATGTTCTTACAACAGTTTGTTTCAGAGCCTTACGTGCATATCTGCAGCTGTGCTTCATTGTTATTGGCAGATTGTATTTGTCAGACGCGTCGCTCGTTTGACTGTACCAATCAGAAGAACGTTACTGCAACCACCATACCTTTATGATTTGCGGTTAGGACCCCAAGACATTGAGAGTTATAAACATCAAGCCATTGACCACAAGGAAGATGTGCAGGTGTACACGAGGCATTGAAACAAAGTGGTGCAGAATTATTTCACTCAACTTCACTGTCTCGATTCATACGGCATTCAAGGACGTCAATGACAGATAGCAATGAAACATTTCTGCAAGTTGAGAGTTCAAAACCCATTCTGAAAACTATTTCTAGATACGCCCATACGTGGAACAGAGAAAAAAAAAACATGTTTGTGTAAGTGAAAAACAGAATGTTTTAGGTTCCAATATACCTATTTACAAATGTGCTTACTTGACCATGGGCAAGCGTATAGGCAGAACCAGGGGGGTGACACAGGATAGGGTCTACGCAGCTCTTATTTTCTGTAAACGATTGCGTGTGTACCAATATACAAAATTACAAACATCACTGCACGATATTGTAATATATTAACAGAAATAATATTTGTAGGCAGTTACCATACATTACAGTGTTAATGTCGGAATCTACACAAAATAAATCTTTTGTTTTGTTGTAA
>PNEQ01016819.1:0-22948 GCA_003012365.1 Medauroidea extradentata
TGTATCACAAACAATACTTCACAAACTGTTATACAGCCAAGTGTATGTTAACTTTAAGCATCACAAACTGTGCGTGTACAGACTACATCACGAACTGTGCGCGCGCGATGATGCTGTTATACACAGCTAGCTGTGTATCAAAAGACAATGCGTGTTTTTGGTTGTCTTACCAACCTCTGACTGACTCACAAACTGTGCGCGCGATAATGCTGTTTTACAGTCAAGTGTATGTTAACTTCATGTACCACGAACTGTGCGTGTACTGACTATGCCATGAACTGTGTACATAACAAATGAAACAAAAAAAAATGTGGATGTGATTTTACTGCTATATATGTATTTTGATACATAAATTGTTATTATTTAAATGTGTGAGTTCTTATTTCGTAGCTAAGACCTGTCATTTTTAATGTACTCACCCAGGATGTCAGCAGCCAAATGAGTAGCAATGGCTGTGGAGCATCGACATATACTTTTGGAGAAATCTAGGGGGGGGGGAGATATTGAGGGGTTAGAATGGAGGGGATGTAGGGTTTTATACTATTAAAGTCTGTCTCCCCTCGTCATTCGAGTAGTGACTGTGATGGAAAGAGGTGGTATTGCTACTGGAGCTACTGCTGGAGGTAAGTGTTGAAGGGGTATCACAAGCCTTTTATACACAGGGGGGTCATATGTGTTGCTTCAAGACATCTTGAAGATATTTTGAAGATTTCTTCAACATGTCTTCAAGATGCTATGCATCTTGTAGACTCGTCCAACCCTCCCCTGTACCCCTCGCCTAAACACACAATCAATACCCACATGGATCTTAGACACAACTTGTACCGAAAGGGTCCATTCCCATCTGTATACTGCCTTCTCTGCACCCACTCGCCTACATACACACAATCAATACCCACATACAGGGCGGGGCTTAAGCTCTCATCCAGTCACAGGCCTCATGGCACTTAGGTACTATTCATACCAAAAGACCCCTACATCCAATCACATCCCAGGACACCCCCTAGACAATATCTTGGCTAATTGGAGGCCTAGCACCACCCAGGGGTGGGGGGCATCATGTTAATCAAATGCAGCTTATGCTGGTTTTGCTCCCCTACTATGTTCCAGTTATACACACATACGAATTAAAAGATGGACCACAGACCTTGAGATGGAAGAGCAGAGATGCACAGTAAAATCACAGTTTGACACTAGGGCCACATATGATGTAATGAGTTTTAGCGATTATAAAGCAGTCTTAGGCCTAGAACCTCTCAGTTAGAAAAAAAATCAATATTCAGTTGGAGTGCAACAATGACCAATGTGTGCAACCGCGAGACTAAGTACGACTTCTGCGTAGGGTACCAAAGACACACAAGAAAAAAATGTTGACTTTTCATATCCTGGACACCAAACGTAAGTCATTATTAACAGCTGAAATTTGCGAAGCACTAGGTCTTGTGAAGGCATGTATAGAGCTCTGCCATATTCAGAGTAACAATTTATACACCAAGGAAATTGTAAATAAGTACCCGGAAGTTTTTGAACGCATTGGGTGCTTACCAGGCAGACATCACTTGGAAACAGAAGCAAATGTAAAGGCAGTGCAACATCCCCCTCACAGGTTCCCAATAGCCCTTAAGCACAGAGTAGAGGAAAAGTTGTCAGAAATGATGAAAGAGAAAATAGTGGAAAATATAGCAAAACCAACCGAGTGGATTAGCAACCTAGTGCTCGTGACGAGAGACGGTAAATTGAGAATATGCCTTGACCCTCATGAGGTAAACAAAGTACTGAAAAGAGCACAATTCATAATACTAACCTTTGAAGAAATGCGACCACAATTGACAGAAGCAAAATTCTTCTCCATTCTTGATGTAAGAAGTGGATTTTGGCACCTACAACTGAATGAAGCCAGCAGCCAAATGACAACATTTAGGGGACCAGATGGAGAACGGTACAAGTGGCTCAGACATCCCTTCGGTTTATCAACCGCACCAGAAGGCTTTTAACGGACTGTGATGGAGGTACTTAGAGGGCTACGAGGGGTTGCAGTACTAGCAGATGACATATTGGTCTATGGCAGAGGTCATACCGAAGAAGAGGCAAAAGTGGAACACGACCACAATCTCAAAGGCTTACTAGAGACGGAATGCACAAAGAACCTGAGATTTAATCCTGAAAAGGTCAAGCTGAATCAGAAACAAGTAACCTACATGGGACACATTTTAAGTGCTGAGGGTCTCAAAGCAGACCCACAGAAAATACAGGCAATACAAGGCATGAAACCACCAACCACAGTAAAATACCTACAACGCTTTCTAGGAATGGTCAATTATCTGGCAAAATTGCTACCTGCGCTAGCAACATTGGCAGAACTGTTGCATCAGCTGACACGCAGCGACACTATTTGGGTGTGGGACAGCCCACAACAAGCATTTCAAGAAATATAGACAGCAGTAAGTAGTACACCAGTACTAAGGTACTATGATCTCAGGGAACCAGTAGAACTACAAGTTGACACCAGCCGAAGCGGTCTAGGTGCAGCCCTATTGCAGCGGGGCAACCGGTCTGTTACACATCACGATGCCTAACACAAATGGAATACAACTGGGCTCAAATAGAGAAGGAGGCACTTTGTTATTTACTTTGGTTGCAATATATTTCACAAATACCTGTGTGGTCGCACAAACATAGTTGTGCACACAGAATACCAGCCTCTGGAGACGATCTTCAAGAAGTCTTTGCTATCCACTCCAAAACATCGGCAGTATATTCGCTTGAAACTTTAACAGTATGACATAACAGTGAAATACAAAAAAGACAGTGAGCTGTACTTGACCGACACATTAAGCAGAGCACCAGTACCAGAGGGGCCTTCACTAGAAGATGGGGAAAATTAATTTGTCATGATGCTACAAGACGTACAAGTTTGCCAACACCTGAATGTGACGGAAAACACCGTTAGTCTTCTTCAGCAGCACACAACAGCAGACAAAACCCTTCAAGTACTAGCTAGTGTCATCAAGGAAGGATGTTCAAGTAGTAAAGCAGAGGTACATGCCAGTGCACAGGACTACTGGCACTGCAGAGACGAGTTAAGTATACATGATGGCATGATCTTCCTTAGGGAGCTGTAGTGATACCACAAGTAATGAGGGCAGAAATGCTAGGAAAAGCACTTTCTAGTCACCAAGGCATAGAGAGCATTTTATGGAAGGCAAGAGATACACTGTATTGGCCCCATAAGAAAGAGGACATGCATAGAAAAGTCGGGAGTTGCATAACGTGTCAGCAATTCGCAGCAGGGCAGCCACATATGGAGATTAAAATACACAGAATACCAGAACTTCCATGACAGCATGTAGCGGCAGATGTATTCCAGGTATAAGACAAGTTGTATCTGATAATAATGGATTATTACTCGGAATACTGAGAAATTGACAACTTACCCAGCATCAATTCAACATCAGTCATAAAGGATATGAAGAATCAGTTTGCTAGACATGGGATACCAACCACACTGATAAGAGACAATGCTACATTCATGCTTCACAAGCCAGGAGTTCCAAGCATTTGCAAGGACATGTGATTTTCAGCATTCCCCCTCCTCTCCGTACCATGCTAGGGGAGTTTAGGAGTTGCGTCGGATGGGGGGTCCACAAGGCGAGGATGGGGTTGAGATGGAAATGGGTATTGAGGAGGGGGTGCTAAGGAAAGCTGATCCACCAGGTGAATATTGCCAGCCAGACAATGGTGTGGCAGTTGAGTGGTGTACCTCGTCGAGTGGCGGCGGAGACCTCCCTCTGGATCCAATACACCCCTGTTTCAGGATCTCTAACCTCCAGTGCCTTCTGTACCAACTTGGCGAACTCCTGTCCGGCCCTCAACTTCCTACCTGACCTCTTAGTCATAGCCTGACTGTGGCTCAGATGAAGATGTAAGGGTAAGGCTAGCTGATTGTTGGTTTATGATATTCCGTAGGATCGCCTGTTACGGCATGTAAAGCCTAATGCAGCGGAACTATTGTGGTTGCTGGGCAGGCGGACTTGTAGAGGAGCGCTAGAAGTGCGCCTCAGCACGTTCACCTATCCCAGTCATGACAAAACCCGACGCTGCTCGGAAAGAGCACAGTATAGTCGTGCTTCCTCCAGAGGGCGTAATGTAGAAAATCTGGAAGGCGCGTGACTTACGCCTCCTTACAGTCGTTGGATGATTATGATGACGCGATATCAAACTCCCGTTGTGATCCTATGGGATGCAGGGGTCACAGGTGTCTTGCAGGCGGATGGGTTTGTCAACAATGGAAGGTATGGCGGGGGAATATAAGAAAGGAATGATGTTACTGCGTTGTTTATTGACATACGCCAATAATGGAAACTGAAATGCCCTATGCCAAAATGCCTGAAGAGCGTGTAGGAAGGTACCAAAGAGTACTAGCATCCATGGGTTAAGTCGTTGATGCAGGTGACGATGCCTCTGAAAGCGGCTCTTGGTTAGCGAAGCTTGGACAGCTGGTGTAGAAGACTCTCACGGTCGTGATGAGCACTTCTGGAAGGGATCTGGCGGTCGCTGGTCTTCCGAGCCTGAAGCTGTAGCTTATAGTAGCGAAGAGGGTTGAGAAATCTACCACAGCTGAACCTTTCAGTGATAGCAGGGGTACTGCTCAGAGAGAGTAGCAAACAGGTTGCTACTCGAAGACGAACTGCTCTTGGCAACTCAATTGAGTGGAATGTATGATGCGACTGTTCTGAGCGGCGAGTGGATCGCGACTGACTGAGCGATGAGACAGCTGGCTCTTCTGGAAGGGGTCGTGCGGGTGCTGGGGGCCTATGCTGGAAAACACAGCTCGAGCGTTCGTGTACGTATCGTTTCGAATGGTCAGATTCGCATACTAACTGGCCTAGTTGAAAAGATGTATGCTCCACTGTCTGGAACTCGTATACGAAATAAGTGTACAAAGTGCGTACCGTTGGTCGACAAGATGGTGGCTATTCGAATGTCTATCTCGACTTACAAAATATGAGTTTCTGTGATAAATAGGGGATTTAAAATGTAAATGAGCATGATAGAATAATCTTAATATTAGCAGAAACTATGTTAGTGTGACTAACTCGACCTAACACAAAAGGAAATGTCGTAATAATCGAAAAACAGGATTTTGCACCTTACATACAATAAATATTATATTTTTGGACTTCGCTTCATATAGTACTTGTGGTTCTACGGTACTGTGCCTGCTTGCTAAGGAAAGTATTCGGGTTCGAAACTCGCCAAAAATGAAAAATTTTTTATTTCTATATTAATGCATTAATAATTTCCTGCTAGAAAAATAATTCTACGAAATATTCATTTATTTTATTTTACATAATTTTCTGTTTTAGACACAATGAGACGAGTCTTTATCTTCTGTTTGTATAGACGAAGCAACTAATGACACAAATGTAGGCACATATAAATATTTATCTGCGCTTCTCTGGTAAATGGCATTAATAAATATCACATTTTCTTGAGATCAAAATGTAATTTTTAAAATAAATAACATACATTTGAACACAAAGAGTTACTTTTTCCTGTTAGATGGGTTATATAAAGAACACTTTTAGGGTACGACTAACGAAACGAAGGCTTCAAGAAACTAAGGCTTAAAATACACGGTTTTAACCTATAATAATATAGCCTAGTTATGTTAATAATTTCATGTAATTAATTTGAGACAGTTTAATTAAATTTAGAGCAAATTTTGTTGAATTTTATGTAAGAGACCAAGTACTTACTGTTAACATGTAGATTTTTTTTGTCTCAGTATTTTACTCAATTAAAATTAACCACTCGCATAAATTGTTTGATAGCCATCACAATTATAAAATAATACGAGAACTTTATCCTCGGGTTTGTATATAATGAACAAAGAAATTCGAAAGTAACAGAACTGTCTGGTACTACACAATTTTTCATAAAATTGTTGCTTGTTGGACCTTATGTGATTCAACAGCTGACGCTTCTGGGTCGTGTCAGGTGGGATGTCACAGTATAAAGTTGCCCGACTTTTACCTGTTGTGTGGGGGAGTGGGTCGGCGACCATGGGCCTTCCTGTCCTGACTCCGACGGCGTTTGTAAAGAGTAGCGTCGTCCCTCGAAGCTGCTGCAGCGTCCCCGGCGTATGCTGTTGAGAGACTACCACTACTGAAATGAAAGTTGGAGATACAGATGACTCTTAAGGTACGGTTTATTGTGGTCACTCGTCCTAGAGCTGACCACCATGTACCACGCTACTGTTCTCGCCCGCAGCACTGGCATAAGCGGTTAAAGTGGCGCGAGGCCAACAATGGAATATTACGTGAAATCCTTAAACGGGTGCTGAAAAAGCTCTCCCCGACCGCGTGTCAATCCCTGCGGCCATGCAAAAAAGAAAGAAAAGGTTCTGGTACGTTATTGATAAACAATTGAAAACTAAAATGACTTGATCCCAATAGATTGGGCCTCAGGGAGATGGGAACGTGCTCCACGCGCGACTTAACGCTCCGGTGATCAGGCGAAGACTACTGACATGGCGTCTGGAGGGAGGACACGGTAGCCCGCGTTCCCGCCAGACTTGGTGGTTAAGCTCTTACAAGCTAAACTAAAGTAAAATTCACTACAGAATACCATCCAAAATTACAAAAACAATTATTAATACTCGTCTGCCCATAGTTAATAACTGCCAGTCTGTATAGGGCGTGTTCAGAATTACACTTAAAAATGCAACAATACACAGAAAAGCAATAACGAATAATATAAAAGCAATATTTGAAAAAGTAATTAAATTGTAGACATTGTAAATGTGACTGAAAGTCTACTTAAGTATTATTTTGTAAGACATAACAAAATAATACGATGACGATTTTGGTGGGCTTTGGCATAGCGTCCTACTGCCCTAATCAAAAACATCACTCACTCATAAAAAAATTAAAAAGAGGAACGTTTATTCTCATGGTGCCTGTAGGTCTCTAGAAAATCTGTAGAGTCTACAAATGATATCAGTTTGCCTGAATTAAGCATGGATTAGTTTTCGTGTTCACCACTTTGTCACGTGTTTATGTAGCGGCGCGTTAAGCCCGCACATCACAAACATTACCACAACTTGCCCTGCAATTCCCATTAAATTAACACGTACTACGAAGATGATTGCTGGCCAGGCATTCAAAATCGTGGCTGGAAATGGCTACCTTGAGGCTGGTGGTGAAGTTCCATAGGCACAGGGTAGGGCATTCACGTCCCCAGAGACGTGAAGCCTGGCTGATGGAGCGTCCGTGGTGAATTAGGCGGTCACGTGTCTACGGCCGTCTGAGCCACTGTAGCCCAGCGGACAAACGGGCTTCCATGGCACACGTCACAGCGAATGTTTAAATTTCATTTTTCACTGTTACAACTGTTCACAGACGAATAAAAAAACATATATGAATACACAAATAATGTAAAAAAAAAACTCTGTATGTCGATACACTAATGGAACCTAGCACACAGTTATCTTTTCCTACGATCAATTTCCCACTCTTTACATAATGTTTTTATTTTTTACTGTGCTGCCTGTATCTAAGTGCATTTTTGTTGATAATTTACTGAGTTCTTCGAAGCCACAAATTTGTATGTTTCAGTCAATAGCAAAATTTTGCGACTCATAAAATGCAATGTGAGTGGCTTTAACTAAAAATGTTAGTAGCTATATTAACTTTAAAATAGCTTATTCAGAAATAATTAATACAGTATTATTTTTGTGATTAAGAGTGTGTATTTTTTTTTAAAAAATAAATATACTATTGCAAAGAGCTTACTAACATACTTAACACTTAACTTAATTAGTGGCAAGTTTCTATTTAAACATTATTGGGAACTTCAAAAAAAAATATATGCATATAATTGTTGCATTCTTGCTCCACAGCTTCGGTTTTTACGGCTTCTCGTATGCGAAATTCCCCATTCGGCCGCCTGCCACCACTCGAGTAGATTTTCGTATACGAATCTCGTGTACGAGGACGGCAGAATGTTCAAGCATACCAACAGTGTATTTCGAGTGGTCAGTCGGGCGATTCGCATACGAACGAAAACTCGAGCATAGGCCTCCTGGTCTTCCAAGCCTGGAGCTGTAGATTTGTTGCAGCTGAACTGCCCTCAGAGGGCCTATGCTGAAAAATACAGCTCGAGCGCTCGTGTACGAACTGTTTCGAATGGTCAGATTCGCATACTAATTGGCCTGGTTGAAAACCGGTATGCTACACTATCTTGAACTCGTATACGAAATAAAGTGTACGAAGTGAGTACCGTTGGTCGACAAGATGGCGGCTATTCGAATGTCTAACTCGACTTACAAAATATGAGTTTATGTGATAACTAGGGGATTTAAAATGTTAGTCAACATGATTGAAGAATCTTAATATTAGCAGAAACAATGTCAGTGCAATTAACTCGACTAAACACAAAAGGAAATGTCATAATAATTGAAAAACAGGATTTTGCACCTTATATACAATAAATACTATATTTCCGGACAATATTAAAGGTAGTGTCTAGTGCTACGGTAGCATGCTTGCTTACCCACAAAAGTAATCGGGTACGAACAAAGATGTTGGTTCGAAGCTCCCCACAGACAAAATTGTATTTATTTCAATAATACATTAATAATTTAATGCTATAAAAGAACTCTACAAAATATTACTTCATTTTATGTAATTTTCTGTTTTATACGCAATGAAACGAATCTTTATATTCCGTTTGTACAGACAAAGCAACTAATTTCGCAAATGTAGGCGCATATGAAACTACGCCTCATAAATATTTAGCTGCACTTCTCCGGTAAATTACATTTATTAATATCACAATTTCTTAGCCCAAAATGTAATTTTTAAAATAAGTAACATATATTTGAACATAAAGAGTTATTTTTTTCCTGTGTCATGGGTTAAATAAAAACACTTTTAGAGTAAGGCTAATGAAACGAAGGCTTCATGAAACTAATGCTTAAGTTAAGTAGTTTATACCTACAATAATGTAGTTATGTTAATCTTATTAATTTGAGGCAATTTAACTTAATTTAGAGTAAATTTTGTTTGAATTATATGCAAAAGGCCAAGTACATACTGTACATGTAACATTTTCTTGTCTCAGTATTTAACTCAAATAAATTGAACCACCCGCTTTAATTGTTTAACAACCGTCATTATTAAAAAATATTAAGATAACTTTATTCTCTGGTTTGTATATAATGAGCAAATAAAATGGGAAGTAACAATAATGTCAGGTACTACACAATTTTCCATAACATTGTTGCTTGTTGAACTTTATGTCATTCAACAGCGAATGATAAAATTTTATTTTACACTGTTACCACTGTTCACAGACGAATGACAAAACGTATATGATTACAAAAATAATGTAAAAAA
Source organism: Medauroidea extradentata (assembly GCA_003012365.1). Classification (NCBI taxonomy): domain Eukaryota; kingdom Metazoa; phylum Arthropoda; class Insecta; order Phasmatodea; family Phasmatidae; genus Medauroidea; species Medauroidea extradentata. The sequence goes on from PNEQ01016819.1 coordinate 9,402, forward strand.
AACTCTTTGTACGTAGATACAGCAATGGAACCTAACACACGGTTATATTTTCCTACGGTCAATCACCCACTCTTTATATAATAATTTTCTTTTTTTTATTGTGCTGCCTGTATCTTAGTGCATTTTTGTTAAAAATTTACTGAGTGTTTTAAAGGCACAAATTTGTTTTTTTCAGTCAATCGCAAAAATTTACGACTCATAATGTACCATGTGAGTATATCAATTTTAAAATAGCTTATTCAGAAATAATAAATACAGTATTATTTAGTGATTAAGAGCATGTACAAATTTTTTTTCGTAAAATAAAAAATACTTTTACAAAAGAGCTTACTTAAATTTTAAACACTTAACTTAATTAGTAGCGAGTTTCTATTTAAACATTGTTGAGAGATTTATATATATCTGTGTGTGTGTATGTATGTACATACATAAAACTGTTAAATCTTGCTCCATAGCTTCGGTTTCATACGGCTTCTCGTATATCCCCAATTCGGCCGCCTGCCACCACTCGAGTAGATTTTCGTATACAAATCTCGTGTACGAGGAATGTTCAAGCATACCAACAGTGCATTTCGAGTGGTCAGGAGGACGATTCGCATATGAACGAAAACTCGAGCATAGGCCTCCTGGTCTTCCAAGCCTGGAGCTGTAGGTTTGTTGCAGCTGAACTGCTACCGAATGGCGAGTGATCGCGACTGTCTTCGGTCGCCGCCGTTTCCTCATGTGCCATCCGAGGCCGTGCTGTCGCGAGACCGAAAGCAGAAGCTTCCATAATTCGCTGGGTGTTTGTAAATTCAAATGCACCCCGACAGTCTAGTTTCAAATCATTGGAACGGCGGCGGGGCGCGTGTAACAGTTTTAGCTGGGCTCCGGACCCGTATTTAAGGCTGGAGGGGGGTTGTTGCCATTAACAAAATTTTATATGAAATATTTGGTGTCAAGTTAGAGTGCACTGACGTGTGCGGGAGTAAAAAGGGTCGAAAGGATTAACAATGGGTGCGGGGATATGGAACGGGCCGGATGAGGCGTCGGCTTCACAGCACAAGATGCTGAGAGCATGCATCGAACCCCCCTGCTCGAACAGCCGATGCCTCGTCCGGACTGTTCTGCTCCATGTTCTTCGGGTGTAGACTCTTGAAATTCTCTCTGAAGGTGGATGTCCTCTCTTCACCCAGCCTCTTGCTCTTGGAGATGACCCTCAGCCTAAGGTGCACATTTGGTGCCCTGTATTGTCATATTGAACCCTCCAGTGCAAAGCTAGCTATCTTGGGGAAGGAGATTCAATGAAAATATGTTGGTTTGCTAGTGCTCTTTTACATAGTGGAATCTTTATATGTTGTAGGTTTTTACTTACATTTGACAGGCACCAAAATCGGGTGATACACTCGTTACATAAAATCTGCAGCTTGATAATACAACAATGTTAGACTCTGGTCAACAATACAACACATTTCACATTGGTATATACAATTTACAATGGCAGCTCTTCATACCGTTTTAAGAGATATTCCTCATGTCCACAGTCCATATTTTGTAGGCTCGCATTGTTGCTGCATTTGGAAAACTGGCTAGATTTACACACACATCTTACTTTGTACATGAAAAAACAGAGTTATATTTACAGGTTTTTACTGGCACATATAGACAAGTGGTATATATTAGTCTGTTCCTACATTAGTTGATTAGCTCTCGTCACTAGCAATGGTATCAGGGGATGTGTTGCGTCAATTCCCAGAGTATGCTAATTAACTGAACTACAGCCAGCATATTGTGGCAAGAAAAGACAACACAATACCAAGTACTGAAGTGACTTAACACATGCTAAAACAAAACATAGTGATTTCTTACATGAACTGCTCACTTACTTACTGGTTCCTCATCAGAGAAATTAATCGTGACCTTTACCTGGGTTGGACTTTGTTGCATTACAGGGGATGTATCTCGGGGCAGATACTAGATACAACAAAACAAACAAGTAAATTACTTGGCTCAGAAATTACTGACTTTACTGAGGTGTCTATTGTTCCAATTTAATTGTTAATCTATGCCAATTTATTGTTGTGGCTGAAGGGTAAGTGTCGGGTTCAAATCCCGTCGGAGCTCTGCCAGCGTATTGTTACTAGGGTAAAATGAGACACATAACCACACAAAAAATCACACATTTCTCTTGCTTAACAATAATTAAATAACTTACTTGCAGATGATGCAGTGATGTAGCACTGTCTTCTTTCTGGCATACACGAGGATGTGGCATGGGTGTTACTCTGCTTTCAATGTATACTAAAAAGGATCGTTGCACTGACTAAACCTAACTTATCACTAGGGTACCCGCAACAAGGCTTCCCTGACCTGTCGCACTGGTTGGGTACTCACTGGCATAGAACTTTCTTGGATGCACTCAGTGGACTGGATGGCAGAGAATGCTGCAGCATCCGTCATCAGCAAGAGTCTGTGCACTGAGCTGGTACAAAAGACTCTTAGGTCTTTTGCAAACAATGTCTGTTCTCTGTGCTGTCCTGCTGGGCTGGTGATGATTTATGCCACGAGGTCTCTTGGTAGCATGCAGTTTGTTGCTCTGGAGGTCCTCGGCAGCATCTCCATGGCTGGATACGTCTCAGCGGCGTAACGTACTTCCTCTCAGCCTGAGAAGATGAGGATGCATTGATTGGTGGCTGCATCTGAATGGGCAACGGTATCTGCATTGGTGCGGGCGGCGGTAGCTGCGTTTGAGTGGGCGGCGCTGTAGGCGATTCTGCGGTGTTCTCCTGTTCTGAACTGGCCGAACGGGAGCAGGGTGGATGTCGCCCAGCGAAGGTTAGGGCAGCTTTCTGCATGTACAGGGACTCGAAGCTCAGAGTGGAGTCTGGCTGTTGGATCTCGTCTGTCACCTGGTTGCTTGTCCTCCTGAGGGGTGTCATAGGCATGGATGGTGGAGCTGGCGCCTGTTGTCGGCATACAGGAGGTTCCATGCTTACTCCCTCTTGTTCGTTGAATGGAGTTCAGTTTGCCTGGTTCGAGCTGGGAAAGCTAGGTGGAGCTGGGGCTGGTTTGGTGTCGGTGATGCTCACTTTCGTTATCTTTCCCCTGTCGTCTCGCACCCAAAGAGTGTTACCTCTCTACTCAATTACTTCTTTGGGTCCTTCCCTCTTAGGGTAAAACCCTGTGTGAAAGTGGCGGCTTTATTGCTGAGCGGGTGGCTGCGCGTATATAAGTAGCTGCCCTCTGTGGCGTGTGCTGGCCTGGAATTTGGTCTGGGCAGTTTCTTCTGCAGGTAGCATTGTTGTCTGTCAGTTGCCCTTTTCATCCGTTCATTTACGTTCTTGCATACATTCTCCGCTGTAGGGGTGTCTGTGGATTTTTCTTCCCATTCCCATTCACATAGGCGGGAGATGGTCCTTCCAAATAACAACTCATTTGTGGTCGCTCCGGTTGCGTCGTTGCGATGGCGGCGAAGGGTGAACAGAATTTCGGGAATGTATGCGTCCCAGTTCTGGTGATCCTGTTGCATTCTAACCTGTAGGCCCTTCTCTATTTCTTGGTTTCGGCGCTCGGTCGGATTCCCTTGTGGGTGGTATCCTGGTGTGGTCCAGGTTTCAGTGCCCCATCTGCATTTGGCGGCGGACTATTTTCCCCCTCTGAATTGGACTCCTTTGTTGGTCAGAATGGCTTTTTGGGTATCCCCATCTTGGGAAAAGTTCTCCGTCCAATTTTTGTATGATGGTGGCTGTTTCGGCATTCGGCAGAGGATAGCCGTCTACGCATCTGGAGAAGAGATCAGTGGCCCCATCAGATCTATGGCGACCGTGAGCCACAGTGTGATAGACCGTTGTGGGTGTGGTGCAGCTTACATTTTTCCATGTGTCTTCGTGGTGTCACATGATAGGACATAGTTCTTAACATCACGGAATATGCCATTCCAGGTGAATCTCTCTCGTATCTGTCTAAGGGTTTCCGCAGTTCCTGGGTGGTCTGCTTGAGGGTGGTCGTAGTAGTAGGCCCATAGATTTCTTCGTTATGTTTGTGGCACCCAAAGCTTCCATGTAGGTCCGTTGCTTTCATCTCGTGCCCATATGTAGCCTCCCTCGTCGCTGTAGGTTTGGGGGTTGGCTTGCATCTTCTTGTTTATGTCGGGGTCGGGACGTTGCTCATTGGCGAATTGTTGCTGTTCAAGAGTGGCTGTAATCGCTTGTAACACATCATGGTTTGTGGCAGTCGTCTGTCTTGCGGAGTCCTGATACCCTGAAGCTCTGTGTATCGCCTGGTCGTTTACTTGGGCTGGCCCGACTTGACGGTTTGGTTTTTGGCTGTTGTTTGGCTGCGACAAGGTAGTGCTGGTTGGGCGTCTCCAGGTTATCGATTGTCTGTGGTGGGTTACCCAGTAGATTCGTTCTTGTCCGAAGTAAATGATGACAGCTTGGTCCTTCAATCATAAATGTCCCAGGATTACCTCTTCTAACAGGCAGTCACCATCGATGAAGGTAATGTTCAGCTTCTGGTCTCCAATCTGTACAGGTAAGGTGACTTCCCCTGCCACTTGAAGTTCCGTCCCTTCCTGTGCTATTCGTACTGGTTCGACTCGATGTGTGATCTTGCCTTGTACTAGCGAAGTACAGATGAAGTTTGCAGTGGCAACAGTGTCAATAACTGCCATTTGTTCTCTGTCTCCCAGACGTACTGCTATCCTTGGAAGTTGCCGAGCTGTGGTTGGATTGGTTATGGTGGCGATTTGGGTAGCCCCTTGTGGTGTGTGGCTTACTGTGTTGTTCCCGGCTTCCTTGTTTCCCGTTGGAGGTTTCGTGTCTCCAGGCTTGAAGTTGTCGCCGGTACTTCTGGCTCCAGCATTTCGAAACTTGGCTTGATAGACTTTGCAGTCTTTATGAAAGTGGAATTCTGGGCAGTACCAGCACTTTGGAAGTGATGGTTTGCTTGGCGGAAGTGGTGGCGGTGTCTTCCTCTCAAACCTAGCTGGTGCGGCCTCTTTGTGGGATGCCCTGACGGCACTCCTCACTTGTTTCTCTTCTGCCACATTTTGTTCTCTAATTTTGGCATGATGTACTAGTTCTTCATTAGAGGTAGGCATTGAGTTTCTGAGGTGGTGCTTGATTTCTGGTAGTAACTTCCAAATAATCATCTCGATGGCTTTGTCTTCGGTGTGGTTTGGTTGTAGCTGCTAAAGAAGCATCACATTCCTGCGGATAAATAACTATATTTCTTCCCCTAGTTTCTGGTACTGGTTGTAGAGTTCCTCGGTTAACTGAATCATTACGATTTTGCCTGAAAAGTGTTCTTGGAGGCGGGTGGAGAATTGATCCCAAGTGACGAATTCGCCATACATCTTCCACCATTTCTGGGCTTCACCCTCTAGTTGTAGTTTGGCTTTGGTCAGGCATGCCGAGGTTAGTAACTTGGTACGCCTGAACTCTTGCTCGCATGCGACAATGAATTGCTGCAGGTCTTCGTAGGGTTTTCCTGCATATTCTGCTAACACGGGCTGCGTGACAGACTGTGAGCCTCTGTCTTGGAACAATGTGTCTAGGATTGATTCTTGTCGAACTTCCTCTCTGCAGGTGTGGCAATGGAAGAAAAGTCCTTCCATATTTCTTGGACGGTCTGCCCATCCTAAGCGTAACGTAGTGGAAGCTTTGTCGGCATACAGAACAGGTGACCCTGTGGTGGCCTTAGCCAAGACATTCAGGGTGGTCGCATCTCTCTTGTCTTTGGCGACAGGCATGTCATCTGTATTCAATACCTTTTGTGTCTCGGTCTTCTTCTGCCCAACCTAGGCATGCATAGTGATAGCTGCACCCACAGTGGGCACATTCTATGTGGCATTCCCCTTCTCCAGGGCAGTCGGGTGTATTGCAAATGGTGATGATCACCATCTTGAAGGTGTTCGGATGGTAGGGCGCTAGGAGATTTTATCTGCACTTCTCCAAGTGGTAGTTGTACTCTCAAGGGTTTCCCTAGGTCCTACTCTAGTGCCTTTTTTGCAGTTGTTCGACGTCTAGCCTCTACAGATGGCCAATCCTTGATGCAACTGCTTGATGACTTCAAAACTAGGCCCCGCATGTGTACACCAAATCCTTTTGATGCGGTGCTTGGTGGGGAGCAGGTAGTCTGTCGGCGAGGTTGTGATAGCAAGGCGGCAGCGTGCTTTAGCCCAGGATGCACTCCCAAAGCATCGACCGCCATCTTCCTTGGTCGGACTCTCACCACCTCGAAAGGCATATTACAGCGAGGGAAACTAGCACTGCACTGAAGGTTGCGCTTCCACAGTAGGAGTAGCCGAAGGTGGAAGGGAGGAAGTGGCAACAATGGGGTGCTGATTCCCTGGACAGGATAGCACAGAAGTGCCGAGGTTAGGAGTTGCGTCGGATGGGGGTCCACAAGGTGAGGATGGGGTTGAGATGGAAACGGGTATTGAGGAGGGGGTGCTAAGGAAGGCTGATCCACCAGGTGACTGTATTGCCAGCCAGACAATGGCATGGCCATTGAATGGTGTGCCTCGTCGAGCTGGATCCAATACACCTCTGTCTCCGGATTATGTTGCTGCGTTATTTCTTGGCATACGCCAACAATGGAAACTGAAACTCCCTGTGCCTAAAATGCCTGACGTGCGTGTAGGAAGGAACCGAAGAGCACTAACTTCCGTGGGGAGAGTCGTTGATGCAGGTGACAATGCCTCTGAAAGTGGCACTTGGTTGGTGCAGCTTGGACAGGAAATAGCAGAAATGGGACTGCCATTTTCTTGCTCCAATCGAACGCCAAAATATAGTAGATGCAAAGTAAAGTGGCTGACATCTGGTTGAAGGAGTGGAATGCACTGCAGAGGAGTTGTGATGGTTAAGGGAATTGGAAAGTTTAGGAAGGGTCTAGAGAATTGGAACTGTGGGGATGGGGAGGAATCTGCTTGCCACTGGGTGTTTGCCCAATTGCGATTGTAAGAACTTATTTTGTTATTATTACTGTTATTAAAATAGCCTAACCTAACAAAATATGTTTTACAGTCTGTCTTATAAATTATTTCCACTTTTTGACAGTTGTATTTGCATTTCATTTTACTGTTGTTTCCAAGAAATTAACATTTTTTTTCGTCGGCCCCAATTTATGTTTGCACAAACACACTGAGTAGGCTTTCTAACTATGCGGTATCTTAAAAGGAAAAGTATTTATTATTTTCCTGTAAAAATTGGTGTACATAGTAGTCTTCAAAACTGTAAAAAAAAAAAAAAAAAAAAAAAAAAAAATTAAAAAAAAAATTGAATTATTAGTTAAAACAGACCATATTGTCTTTCCAATGGTAAAGTTGCGAATCTGCATTTTTCCAGAAAATGTTATTTTTGTATATTTTGCAGTGTAATTAATCAATGCCCACCATATTAAAGTTACGAAAGTGCAACACAATAACAGTAGCTGGATTCTGCAATTGCATTTTTACGAAAGTACGATGTAAAGTACCTTCAGCCATGGTAAATTTGCGAACAGAAAGTTTCGCATATTTACCACAGAATCTCTAACCTTGGCCGCGTTCCGTTACTGCTGATTTCACTGATTCAGTAATCTGAGTAACGTCAGCAGCAGTTCCGATACTGCTGAGATCACTACCAGTTGTTTTCGCGGGCTTTCATGTAAGCACCTTGTGTGAGACTTGGCGACTACTGAGATTACTAGAGCTGCAGAGGTTATGTAGTATCAGTAAAATAAGTGATGGCGGGAGTTTTAAAAATGAGTGTAGAACTTATGAATGTTACGAAGGTTAGGTGATATAAATACAGGATTTTTGTGACTTTGGGACATTAACAACAATCTAACTAAAGTAATACAAGGCCAATATAACTGTATGTATGTGTATATAAGTATATATACTTATTAGTAGAAGAGGTTAGAACGACAATGCACTCGTAAACTACCCGCGTTTTTGGGTATAACACGATTTATTACATTGTGTTTCAAGCCAAATTGGTTCTCTTATATCAATTGATTCAATTTGTTGTTTATATTTACAACCTCTTTTATTGCTGTATTTCCGATCGTTCCGAAACTATTCCAACTGAGACAAACCACGATTTTCACTAACACTGAAACTGTCCCGATACTGCTGGCAGTAAACTCAGTAATCCCCTTCAGGAACAGCACACCAGCCAACTAGACTGTGCGCTTCAGTCCACTCAACAACGTAAGGATAAATACAAAAAAGGAATTGTGTATAATAGTATGCATCTTAATATACGTTCACTTAGAAATAAGTCCCCCGAATTAGAGGTATTTATAAATTCACTGGAAAGTTCTTTAAAGCCTCAAATATTATGTCTTACTGAAAGCTGGTTAACCAATATCGAAAGTAAAATGAAATGGGTTGCAGGGTGTAAAATTATAAGTGCATTCTGTAGAAATGAAGTAGGATATGGGGGGAGATGTATAATGGTGCAAGAGAGTCTTATAAAATTCTGTAATGAAAAAGCAACTCTCAAAAACATGAGTGAAGAAGGTATATTTGAATGTTCCATAATAGAAGTTACCTTCAATAAAATTACAGTAATATATATCTCACTTTATCGACCCCCAAACAGTAACCTTGAGAGATTTTTCCATAAACTTGAAATGCTATTAATACAGATATATAAACAAAATATCAACAAAAAAAGTAGTTCTTTGTGGAGACTTTAATATAGACTACAGTGAAAATAAATGATAAACAGAAACTTGATAATATACTGCTTTCATATAATCTTGAAAACAAACTGAAAGCACACACACATTTTACAACTAACTCTGCCACTGCAATAGATTACGTAATCGGAGGTACCAATATGAATATTACAGTTTTAAATACAGATCCAGGCCTATCAGATCATTGTGCTTAGCTTGTCAAAATTATGCTTAATGAAATTTCTGTTAAAAATAAAACAATAACTAAGAAAGTAAGAAACTAAAGCCAAAAAAACTACAACTACTTTAATTCAAGACTGGCCACTGAGCAACGGCTTGAAATTAGTAAAAGAAATAATGTAAATGAAAATTATAATATTTTTATAAAAACTTTTATGCAATACTTTGAAGAATCTTTCCCTACAAAAATTCATTGTACTAAAGCAAATATCAATAATGATTCTCAAAATCCCTGGCTGGATCAGCCAAGGAATCAGTAAATCTAGTAAAAAACTAAGAGATTTATACAATTTGGTAAAAACAACTAATGATAACAATATAATAGAATATTACAATACTTGTAAGAAAATATATCGCAAAGTACTGAAAGCTGCCAAAAAAAAAAAGTTTACAAGTGAGAAAAAATTAGAGACTGAATAAACAACCCAGGAGAGGTATGGAAAATCATAAATAACAAAATTGGGAAAAAAACTCAAAAGAGTTAACAAAAAATTGAAATAAAACCAGAGGACACTTTAATTACATCCGAAAAGGAAATTGCTAACGCTTTCAATTCCCATTATGTAAACATAAGCTCTAAATTAAAACTGTAATGTCTGTCCTCCACAAATCAAACTAAATACAATTACATGCACACAGAACAATGTTCCATTTGTACTGCACCCGACAAATGAAGAAGAAATCATTAAAGCAATAAAGAATCTAAAAAACAAAAAATCTCAAGACATTTATGGTCTATCAAACATTTTAATAAAATCTTGTTACAAAAATATATTACATCCTTTTAAGTTGATAATTTATCAATCCTTCAATAAAGGTATCTTTCCAGACCGGTTAAAAATAGCAAAAGTTCAGCCAATATATAAAAAGGGGGACAGAGACAAATTAGAAAACCACATACCCATTAGTCTTCTACCTGTTTTTTCAAAGGTTTTTGAAAGAATATTGCACAATAGGCTAACTAAGTACCTTGAAATTAACAAAATAATATGTAAAGAACAGAGTGAATTAAAAAAAAAATCCACAATGAAAGCAGTATTTCAATTAACAAAAACAGTTGTAGAAGCACTTGATAAGGGAGAATTTGAATACAGCTTATTATGCGATCTATCAAAAGCAAATAACACAGCTTTGGAAATATTTAAATCTTATTTGCAAAACAGGAAACAAATAGTTGAAATGTATAATGGAGACATAAAGGTAGCCTCAAAGTGGGAAACCATAAAGACCGGAGTCCCACAGGGAAGTATATTGGGACCATTATTATTCCTAATATATGTCAACGATATGCCTGAAAATGTTAAAAATGGAACAATAACATTATTTGCTGACGACACTAGCCTGATTGTTAGAAAAAAAATACTGATACACTAAGACATATATCTAATACTGCACTAAATACCTTGGAGACACGGTTCCAAACAAATAACATGGTTTTAAATGTTGAAAAAACTAAATTTCTACACTTTAAAAAATATATTGGTAATGACTGTAATAAAATTCTGTACAACTGCAATAATAACATTGTTGAGGAAGCTACAGCAATCAAATTTCTAGGTTTAAACATAGATGAAAGACTCTCATGGACAGAACACATAAATATCCTTGGAAAAAAAAAACTGTCATCTATCTGTTATATGCTAAGGGCTCTTAAATTAGTGCTGAACATTGAAACCTTAAGGATGGTATACTTTGCGTTTTTTCATTCTGCCATGAAATATGGTCTTGAGTTCTGGGGAAATGCCAGTAGAAGCAAAAACCTTTTTCATAATGCAAAAAAAAAGTGAAGCATATAATTGCAGGTGTGAGCAAAAAACATCCTGTAAGCCCCTTTTTTTATCTTTCCATATAAAAACAATGTCTATACAATATACAATCCAGGCTCTTAAACTTATTAAACTCAACATAGAATGCTACCCAAAAAATGAAAACATACACCAGCATAATACGAGAAATGCACATAAACTAAGAACCATCCAACATAACAGCTCACAATTCGAAAAAAGTCTTTATTATTCAGGTTTAAGGATGTACAACAATCTGCCAAAACACATATCCCAAGAAAAAACATATATAAATTCAACAAATTGATTCATGACAAGCTTGATGGACAATGTTTCTTTAGCATTCAAGAGGTGGAAGAATACCTTAAGGAGCTGTAGACTTGACTGTAACAAGCAGATCTCAGCTGTATAGGCCTATATAACAGTAAAACTACATTTTCTACCCATCATCATTGTCTCATTGCATTTTTTTTATTATTATGAAAGCTTTATTGTAGTTTACATAATCTTGTATTGTATGCTTGAATAATCATGTACTGAATTCTTGTGTAACAATTTGTTTGTTTGTTTTATTGCATCCTTATGATCTTTTCTGCACATGTCGTACAAAGATATTGGACATGTCATAGAGTTAACATATAATATAAAGTTATAAAAAAACACGATATAAGGTTAAACATAACATAAGGTTATACATTTATGTACAAGAGTATAATATGAATAAATAATCTTCGTTCATCACTTCCTATATTGCAACTGGATGTAGTCGTCAATAATCTGAAAAAAGAAGAAGAAAAGCGGGTGAAAGAGACCTGGCATGTACACTGTTATACAAGTATGTTATTTAATGTTTATGATTTAAGTACTCTTCTACTGAATAAAAAGCATGTTCAGAGAAATAATCCCTCAGTTTTCTTTTGAAAAGTTTAGGGTTTGAGAAGAATATTTCTTGCAAGTTTTTTGGTAGTTTGTTAAAAATGTTACTTCCGGTGTAGAAAGGCCCTTTTTGTACAAATTTTGAATTTACAGAGGGCTTGTGAATGTGTTTTTTATTTCTAGTGTCATGCTTGTGATAGAATTCATTTTTCTCAAAAATGTTATTGTTCTTAGACATAAATAGGAGCAGTGAATACATATATTCACATGGCAATGGTAATATCTTAGTCAGGGGCGTCATTTGGGGCTACAGGCCCCCCCCCCTGGATTTAAAATTTTGTGTGTATAAATATATTTTTGTACTTTTAAATGTAAATATTGCTAACGTAAGCACATAAAACTGAAGTTTTATTATTAAAGTATCTAATTTATAGATCATTAATTAATAAAAAAGATGCTACAAGGTCACTGTCGCCAGAAAATAAAATCTTGCCCCCCCCCCCCTAGAAAAACCTGAAATAACGCCCCTGATCTTGGTGCTTTTAAAAAGAGGTTTACAGGAGTCAGTTTGTTTCTTACTGTTCATTATTCTTACTGCTCTTTTTTGCATACAAATTACTTTTTTACTGTCAGTGGAATTGCCCCAAAAAATGATTCCGTATGTCATGATAGAGTGAAAATATGCAAATAGACCATTCTTATATTGTGTCCTTGTTTAAAATTCTGACAATATTACGTAAAGCAAAGCAAGCAAAGCTTAGTTTATGTGGAATATATTCAATGTGTGATTTCCAATTTAGGAAAACATCCATTTGTAGACCAAGAAATTTAGTTTTAGTTGTTTCATTGGTTTTTTCTTTTTTTAATTGCTAGCAATACGTACGTCCATTTGTTTACTGTTTTTTGTCAAAAAATTCATAATATGTGTTTTTCCTACATTAAGATTTAATTTGTTCAAGGAAAACCATGAGTTCAACTCTGTAAATGTGGTATTTGCTATTTGTCTGAGTTCTTCTACAGAATAACCAGAGACTACTATGGCCGCCTTCCGTTATTCACTGATTTCACTGGCCAGTGTTTTCAGTAATCTCAGCTATAGTTCCGAAATTGCTGACGGCACTGATAGTCACTGATGGTCGGGTGATGACGATACCCTGTGCGAGGCTACATCCGTTTACTGAGATTACCGATTTTACTGGCGCTTCAGAGGCCGCCTTCCGTTATTCACTGATTTCACTGATATCACTGACAGTTCGCCAGTGTCCGTGAACAATAAGGGAACACCATCAGTAATCAGCAAAATATTTTCACTGTCAGTAAATAGATAATATCGGAACATTAAAATCAGTAAACATTACTGCAACGTACGTTGCCTAGCAACCACATCTCTGGCATATCTGTGATTTCTTTCTTGCGATAAACTGTCATGTTTATTTTGTTCGTTGTATAAATTGTATTTACTTTAATAATAAAGTTGGGTATATTTTTAGCATATTGATACATCCAGCACGACTTACGACTGATACTGTTTTCTTCGTTTATTCACGACGCAGCTTGTACATTGTGTTTATTTAAGGTTTGGGAAGCTGTATCCATTATTTTAAATGCATAAACAAGGTACAATTAAATCTCTAAACATTATTTAGTCTTTGCAAACAAGGTACGATTCAATCTCTAAACATTATTTAGTCTTTGCAAACTGCACGACGAATGCTTCTGTAACTATAAACAGGCGTTAAATAAACGTATATAAATTAATAGATACCCTCTTTGGCTCTTATATATTAAAAAAAGACTCATAGATAACTTCAACTTTTGAATTTCCGCCAAAAATATTAGTTTACTGACAACACTGATGCTCTGAAGCGCCAGTAAAATCGGTAATCTCAGTAAACGGATGTAGCCTCGCACAGGGTATCGTCATCAACCGATCGTCAGTGACTATCAGTGCCGTCAGCAATTTCGGAACCATAGCTGACATTACTGAAAACACTGGCC